>JAHHZJ010006433.1:0-23784 GCA_021437245.1 Aegilops speltoides | reverse complement strand
TTTTTCCTTTTGTTTTGAGTAGGTTTGATTCCAAAATTTTGTCATTGAAGAGGTTGGTTTAAAAAAAAGGAGTCCAAACCACCTTTAGGCCCAAAATTTTCCAAAAATGCACGGACAAAAAAATTTTCCGCTATCCTATTTTTAGGTGTTTCGATTGAGACAAAAGTTTAGAAAGTTTTTTGACCTTTCGCTTTTGGGTCCAAAATAAAAAATTTTTAAAAACGGCTCATCCTATCGGGCTGACCGAAGAGTTTTGAGACACTCGCCATTATAGTGATTTTTTAAAAAAGCAGCAAAAAAAAAAAAAAAGTTAGTGTTCTAGGGCCAATGCCCCATTCAAGACTTCAGTTTTACAAGCAAGATGGAATAAAGAGGATATTATTATAATCCTTATAGTCTAGAATGGTCTCAATCTCTATTTAATCCACCCAAAACGGCAAGCATAGCTTCATTCTCCTCAACAATACCACATCTAATCAAGCCGTTTTAATTTAATATTCTTTCATGAGTTTTTACCTTGTCTTAAGGCCGCAATATTTGGGAAGTTTCACCGATAATATGGTGGAACCCAACAGAGATAGAGTTTTCAAAGGCCCAAGTATGGAAAGGATATAATCTACAATGTTCGACCACCAAACACATGCAAAGCTAGTGAAAGCACAAAAAAAGGAACACGCCTCCCTCGGATATTGTAAACATGTAAATCGTTGTTCGTTAACCCAAGTAAGATATATCGAAAATATCTACCTCAAATGGTGGAATATTCAATTTCATTTAGGGAGATGGTCATGATCTCGCACTGGGGGAGCCCAACATTGCCATTATTTGCATGTGGACACCCTGGTTTGGTGGGTGGTTGCACGAGTTTATGTTGATCAACCTCATCCCGAATCTCCCACATAATCATCCCCTTTAAGCAAAAGAGGGAGCCAAAGAACACCAACAAAGAGGCACCGAATTTTGTCCCGCTCAATAGGAACACCGAGCCGGCCCATACCGATTCAAGGGGGAAGTTGTGCTGCAGAGGTGCGGGGTGCAGCTGTGGTTGTGGAAAACGCCGAGCAATTCATCAAACTTTAAAGCTTTGTTTCAAACGCCTTCTCAATGCCATCTATCTTCCATGGCCTCAAAACTTTTAGCAATCTTGCACCGCCAATCATCATTTGTAAACTTATCATGTAGCCGCTTGTTCCAAGTTCTCCCAATCCCCATCGCTTGTGATCCCGCCTGGAAAAGAATAGAAACACAAGAATATGATCCCGATACTAGGAAGTGGTGGTGGTGGTGGTACAAAAAACCCAAGCAAATCTCAAATTTACCAGCCTACCCAAAGAGTGGTGATCCAAACGAGTCAAAAACTCAAAGCTTGGATATAGCGATTACGGGAGAATCAAACGCACGACGAGATGTATGGGAGCGGGAAGGTTAAAAAGAGAAAAAGGTCAAGAATAATCAATTCAGAATGGTTGAATAAACGCCAACGACGTAGGCGGGTCCTAGGCTAGACCATGCTAGAGACGGAGCCTAGAACACTAACAAAATCACGGGCCGACGAAACAAGGGGAGGAGCACTCAATTTTTTTTTTTTTTTTTTCCTTTTTTTGCATTTTTTTCCTCTTTTTTTGCTCGCAAAATTTTTTTCGAAAGTTCAAATGGTCAAAAAACCGCCGCCAATTTTCCGATTAGTTTTTTTTTGAAACGAACTATTTTCTTCTCATGATGGCTTGAAGTTGGGGAGTCCTCCCCGACCTGAGTATCGTGATCCGAAATCAGAACAATGCAAACCATCGGACTGACTAGGACCGTGGAGATGAATTGGAACCGACGGGGGGAGATGAGTCCGTGGAACTCGACGTGGGGAGATGAACTGGGAACCTTGACCGGGCGATATTGGTGTGGACTTGGACGGTGATGGCGGATATGGCGATATGGATTCGGATTGGGGAATATGTGGTGGTTTTGGCAGGGCGCGGACAACTCGTGAATGTAACTCAAACTCTAAAAGACTAGACGCTAAGACCAAAGAATTGACACGACGGCAACCCAAAATTCAACAAAGCAATACGTAAAAGATTTGCAAAGGCTCGATTGGTTCGGACGATGAACTAACCCTAATTTTTTTTTTTTCGTGGACTAAGGTAGAAGAAGACCGATCTAAACTATTTAAAATGAAAATCTCACCGAGCAACCCGGAAACTGATACCACTTGATAGAGGCAAAGGTGTCCCGCCTTTCATGATTGGGGATTTCGCTTGGTGGAAGTCGATTTGACGATCCGACAAACGGAGGACGCCCCAGCAATCGCTAAACCAACTCCGGGTTATTGAACCAGCACGATCAACCCGAACAGGGTCTGTTCCAGCAAACGAAGAACAAGAAAAACCAGATTGCAACGATATTGTAATATAAGATGAAAGCTTTATTGATCAATGGGGTTCTGACGCTTTGTCGGGTGAACACAAACGGCACGGGCCAGCGGCTAACTTTAACTAAACAAAACCCAAAGTTCTAAAGGTGCCTAAGGGCTGTATATATGGAGGAAGAGGGGGAATTTCGCCTTGGTGGAGGGGTCCAAACTAACCCTATCTCTTGTTTCCCAATACGGACTCAAAAATAGCCATACTAATGTATTTCGAATTACATGGGCCTGCCCAATAATAAGGTGACGAAAGACCTAGAATAGCCTCGACGAAATTTATGAAGTGGCATCTTGTATATTTCGTCCAAGGTTCATGCACTCATTATGGTGGCTTCAAAGTCCAAATCATCACTTGTAACTCCATTCTGTCCTTCTGCATGCCATCATCTCCATGCTTGTTCTTGCTCCAATGTTCATCCTTCTCCGCTAGGCCCTTCATTTGTAAGCAAAAAAATGTATCCAATTTAGGCAGATCATATTCTCATGAAATTAGAATCATTACCAAGAAACAAAGTACGTAATTTAGTAGCTAAGCCTAGTAATTGGTCCAAGATTATAGCAGAGGGATGTGGGTGTAACAATTGTATTGATGTCCTCATCACCTTCCAACAAAAATACCACCAACATCATTTACTCCATTATATTTTCAAATTTGGCAAGTTTGCCTAGGCCCTCCACCATATCATCCGATTACCACCACCACTTCCGAACCCAACCCATTTTGTTCCCCATTGCATATGTGGTTGTTTGAGTTGTGACTAGAGTCTAAGGTGTTTGACTTAGGGACGGTGTTTTCATCAACCACTACCACCACCACTTCCACACAACCTGCCACCATACACTTCCGCCAATTCCCCAACTTAACCCAATTGTTGTTTGAGCTTGTTGAGGGGCTTGTGTTCCTAAGGTGTTTCGCACTTAGGAGGAATTCAACTCCCACGCCTATATCCATCATTCCACTTCCGCATTGCCTAGTGAAAGCCACCACCGCTTCCACCACCATTTGAAATTTGTCATTTGAGATTTTGAGTTTTTTTTCCGCTTCCAAGGTGTTTCGCATTAGGATTTAGCTCCATCATCTTGGACACCCAAAACACGCCATCATCATCAAAGGACTGAACCCCCATAACCATTGTATATATTGCAATTGCATTGTTAACCCGCCCATTTTTGATTCCTATCGGACTAGCCATTTGAGTAGCCAACGCATTGTGCACATTGTGGTCCATACCTTCCATTGCATAAATACCATATCATATTGGTATCATATCATCCATTGTGCTCAAGTTTGTTCCCAAATACACAAATATCTTGGTTTGTAATTGTGCATAAGTGGCCATTGAAAAAAAAAGCTAACAAAAAAGAAAAGAGCTCGTGAGCAAGTGCCATAGCATCATACCCCATTCAAAATAAGAGCCATACCAAAATCTACATCAATGATACCATGCTTAAGAGAAACACCGAACCATACAATATAGCATACTTGGGATAGAAAGTTTATCCATTTTGCATCTTATAGGTTGTGCACAAGTGTCGATCCGCTTATTGAGCAATCGCAGCCTCTTTGAGTTGTAACAGACGCTTTTGGTGGATTCCCATTTTGAGCTCATTCCGGTTGCACAACCCATTTATCATCCGTGTGTTTCCGGCCATTCTTTTGCTATTGGTCCATTTGTTTCACTTTAATTTGTGAATTCTTTCAACATTATTGACTCTTGCTAACATTTTGCATTAAATTTTGTGCCACTATCCTCACCGAGCTCTACCATAAGTTTTACTTGATAGGTGGAGTGAACAAGTCCGTACAATTCCACTATTCTTCATCTCACATTGAGTGAAACGAGATACATCCTCAACTTTGGGAAAAAACTTGGTATTGTTTATCCATTTCCACTCACCTACCTCGAGTCTTGTGATGGATAGGCAAGGCATTTCATCTTCTCAAACAACAACGACAAGTTCGATGCCATGAACAACAACCACGACGCCAAGATGGACAAGGCATGGAGGAGATCAAGGCCCTCATCAAGTCCTCAAGATCTTCCTCATCTTCGGAAGACGCCAAGAGCACATCCTTCCGAGCTACCATCCCAAGATCACATCAGATCGACACCATCACCAAAAAACGTGAAGGTCAAGAGCTTACATCAACAACCGCCAATGATTTCACCATTCCCTTGGCATCTTCCCAAGGACTTCAAGGCATCTTCGCCACGACATATGGCATCTTCGCCAACAAGAACCCCAAGACTACACTCAAGAGAAGCTCCTCAAGCTCAAGACCCGATTCCACGAGCACACACCTCGACATCGACCACCAATTCCTTTCTATGGAACTCAAGAACCCGAGGAGTACTCGAGTGGGAGCGCTTGATGGATGACACCCTGCTACCGCCTCCCAAGATCAAGTGAAGTGCGCCACAAGAAACTTCCACGACCACGATTGGCATGGTGGTTCACACACCTTCTGAGTACTACACATGAGTTGGCCCAAGAAAGAAAGCTTTGGCAGAGTTTTGGCCCCAACCTACAAACAACTTCGACGCCAATTGGAGAACACCACCCAAGGATCCAAGTCCATCGACAAGTACTTCAAGGAGATGATGATTGCTCATGAAGCCAGGATTTAATTTATTTCATGAAGTTCCACTTCATGATGGGATTGCACAAAATCTCCAAGACCATTGTCCTCAAGAACTACAAGTCCATCGAATTTTACTACATTGGTGCTCCCAAGGGGAACAAGAACTCATGAAGGCCAAGGCTCCACCCCAAGCAAATTCACAACCCCGCTCATTAAAAGCATGAGGCTAGTACCACCAAGATGTCCAAGCGACGAGCTCCAATACAAGATGCCACTTCATAAATTTCGTCCAGAGGCTATTTTAGGTGCTACACACCTTATTATTGGCCGCCCATGTAATTTCTGAAATACATTAGTATAGGCTATTTTTAGAGTCCAGATGTGTGGGGAAACAAGAGATAGGGTTAGTTTCGACCTCCACCAAGGCCACGAAATTCTCCTCTTCCTCCATATACAGCCCTTAGGCACCGCTTAGACTTTGGGTTTTGTTTAGATCAAAAGTTCGCCATAGCTGCAACTTCGCATTTTGTTTGTGTTCAATCACTGCATAAAGGCGCCATGTAACCCCACCTGATCAATAATAAAGTCATCTTATATCTGCAATATCCAGATTAAATCTCAGTTTTTTGTTTGTTCTTCGTTTTCACAGAAATAGACCCTCGTGGTCAGGTTGATCGTGTTCACGCGGTCAATAACCTCCTGAGTTGGTTTAGTTTATTGGCATACGCCGACGCCCTCGCACGCTCAGAAGTCTGATCACAAAAGTCGATTTACAAAGCTAAACCAGAATATCATCGAAAGACGGACAGATTCCCTCTATCACGTAAGTACATGATGCAAGACGCATAAAGTTCCGGAGCTTCCGACAAACCCATAGGCATGACCAACCACTCATATAGGCCAAATTTTGTTTGAAAGCGCTTCATTCATCACCCTCATGAATGCGGATTTGATAATAGCCACTTTAAGATCAATTTTGAGAAAAGTTGGTCCACTAAGTTCATCAAGTATCATCTAAGCGAGGAATGGGATGCCTATAGCGACGGTGATAGCATTTATTGGTCTACAATCGACACGTTTTAATGTTCCATCGGCTTAGGCACAAGAATAACGGCACGGCACAAGGGCTTAAGCTTTCACGACATGACCGTTGTCGATTAGTTGTTGTACTTGCCGCTGAATCTCCTTGGTTTCTTCGGATTGACACGGTATGGAGCTTTGTTTGGAAGTGGCGTCCGGGATGAGGTCGATTCGATGCTCAATGCCTCAAGAGGAGGTAGACCCAGGTAGCTCATCGGGAAAACATCTTGAAATTCCTGCAAAAGAGATTGAAACACAAAGGTAGCTCATGAGTGGTGTTAGTTTTGGTTCTCCATCCTTGCACACAAGGACAAAGTGCATCACACTGATGGCTCACACACTTCTCTCATCTCATGTTTGGTGGCTAATAGTATGAGGTTTTTCTCTAGGCTAAGAGGCGCCAATTTGGCTTGTGGCTCACTCACTTTTTGGTGGCTCACTTTCACTCTTCTCTCTTTGGTTTCCATCTTAGGAGGCGAGAGATATGATGTGCCATCTTCGCCTTCATCCACGATTTAGAGTGATGATGTACCATCTTCGCCTTCATCCACGGTGACCACGAGATGGTTGAGCATGGATTCTCCTTCACCACTGCACGATGATGACTTGAGTGACTTGTGCCACCATATTGAGAGTGAGAGTGACTTCACCACTAGCCCCATACATGATGAGTTGCCACACCCCATGTGAGGAGAGCCACAAACCCCACCACTTGAGTGAGATGAGTGACTCCACCATACGTGAGTTTGAGTGCACCTATTTTGAGGGAGTGAGGAACCACCACATAGAGAGAGTGAGATAGTTGATCGGTCTCGAGGCCATTTGCATTTCTAACAACTTGACTCTCACCTCTATGTGTCCTCGCTTGGTGCTAGGTCCCATTGATGATGACGCCGATCTCGATTTACTTGCCCTCCCTTTGGACAAGACGATGGCCATGGTGGAATATGATGCACCCCCACATGGTTCCATCAAGATGAAGATGACCACCATTTGGTCTTTCCAACCTCACCTACACCACTTGGAGTGGAATGACAAAGATAACAAAGGTGACGTGATGCTCTAGTCCCACTAGTGGACATTCTTAACATTGATTGCTTGCATGATGTTGATCCACCTATTGCCATGGTTCATGCTAGTATGATTTCCCATGCGATGATTTGCCCATTTATGATGAGTACGATGATTCTATTGTGAGTCTATTAGTTGTGATGCCATGTTACATAGAATTTTGTGACAATTTTTAGGTCACATCATGTTTGATAATCCGCTTGACTTGTCATATTGTATGCATGAGATCAACTATATGTCTTATTTGCAATCTCTTCATAGTGACTATGCATATGCCATTAAAATAAACCCAATTTACATATGGCATAGATGACAAGATGGTTATTGGCATTTGTTTTTCTTGTGATGATATTGATATGCTCCTTTGCATCATTTATCTCATATGCCATGCCATGACCACCTAGCTTCGATATGCATTGTTTTGATGTCCATTTTCTCCATATGATGTTTATGATATTGCTCATGAGGAGACCCCCATAGTTTCTCATACATTTTAGGAGATTTTGAACCATCCCATCCATTGCATGATCCCAATACTTGTGTGCACCATATGCTCCCAATGAATAAACATGCTTTGATGTGCCATATACTTGTTTGCTCAATTTGTGTCCCCATCGTGTCATACATAACAACTATTCTTTCATGATGGATGACGGTTCTTATACCATGCATCAAATATCTTTGAGCATTGCTTATCTTGTGCTAACTCACACGTGCACATGCACATCATGATGGATGATGTACATTTACCACACGCACAATTTCTTTGGATTGTGTCTTTGTGTAGGTACCATGAATACTTGTCAACCTCGCAATCCCACGAGTTGACAAACGAGCTCTTGAGAGCAACGATGCTTTGGGATCCCATGGACTATCCTTACTAACGCCCCTTTCAAGTAAGGACTACGCAGAATACTTTACTTGGCTCTCACACGGCTATGGGCCATTTACCACTTCTCACATTATGCTCATTTTACTGTGTTCACTTTGCATGCTATGCTTGCTTCTATGCCTTGCCATGCATAGGACCCTTGCTTGCATCTACCCATGTTTCATCATTATGCTACTTCTATGTGTATTTGCATGCTTGGTAGAGATCCTTGTTGCTATTGCCATGTTTATCATGTGCCCCATGATAATGTCCTCATATCTTGCTTTCATGCTTGTGCTATGACATGAATTGTTCATGACTATTTGCACCAATGACATGATTGCCATGGTTTTCTCTAGTATGTTGATCTTCGCACTACTAGCTTGCTTGACTTGATTGCTTTGATTGCTTCCTATGTTGCATCGCCCATGTTCCACTACTTGCTTTCTTGGGTTGATGACATATATGCTCATTCCTCTCATATGATAGATCTTGCTTTGACTTGCCATTATCACATTCCCATGCATCATGATATATATGCCTTATGCTGTATCCAATTCTGACTACTTGCTACTATCATATGGTTGGTTGCACCAATATCATTTCTTCGCGATATGTCATGTCCTTTGCTTGTCACATGCTTGACTTGATTGCCTCACACATGATGAACAATTGCTTTTCTATTGTGTTATGCCACCCTATATTCACTACACCCTATGCGCATTATGTTTCGATTGTCTTACATTCGACCCATGTGTTTAGACATCTTATCTTATTTGGTGTTGTGAATGATTCCTATGCCTACCATAGATCTTTCATTGAGCGCCATTTATGTTTATTATGAACTTGAGGTGGATGCTTATGCTCTTGTCACACATATTTGCATCTCTACCTCACATTTACATGCTTGTCCCCATGATATCTTTCCTTGTGCTCAATTTATATGCTCAAATGCCATGCCACACTTCTTTGTCAAACCATATGCTATGCTTGATGACAACACTTGTAGGGTGAATCACCCTTGAATGCTTGGTTTTGTTTTACGACAACCACATTTGTTTTTCCATGTGCTTGTTATCTTTCTACTTTTGAAGGACTTACAAGACGGTGCGACATTGAGAGTGCCCATTTGAACTACAAGATGACTAATGCTTGGTGATCGCCCACTTCTACACGACACATCATCTCTTTCCCATGGTGATTTGGATTTCGATCCGAGGTCGGATCTTTCCCTAAGGGGAGGGATGATGCGAGCATCCTACACGACATCACATCAAGAGCCCATTTGGCAAGTGACACGCAGCGACATCACTTTACATACACAAAGGTGAATCATCTCCTTACACGTGCTCACTGACACTCGAGGATGGTATACTACCCGACACTCCTTACGGTGCATGCATAGGTATTGTCGGAGCTTCACGGATGTCAAGGAGGAGTGCAAGCGCCAAGGAACGACTACACCATCCGCGAGGGAAGCGTGGAAGAGAAGACTAAGAAAGGAGAAGAAGCCGAGCGGCCGCAGGAGCCAGTCGGACGTCCACCGGCCAGGCCCGATCATTCTGCTCACCGATCATCCGGTCCCCTCCGATCATCCGGATAATTGGCCCAAAGACAATGTGGTCGCGACGGCCGGATTATCCGGACGGTCGCCTGGATCATCCGGATTTCGACACCCGATCATCCGCCACCATCCGGATCATCCGGACTCACCAAGGCGTGACTTGGGTCAAGCCTGTATCCCCTTTCACTTACCCCTTCCCTTGGGCTATAAATAGACCTCCTCCACCTCCTTTCTAGGGTTAGCAAAGGATAGCTCATTCTTAGGTGAGCTTTGCCCCATCTCTACTCTTTTGAGAGAGAGACACTACTCCATTGGAGGCCAAGACTCCATCTAGGAGAAGATCCTCTGATATCATCAAGACCTCTGGGAAGATCCATCTAGGATCATCAAGACCTCCTCTTGGAGATGAACCTTACCTTGTATCTTTCCCTTTGTTGTTCATGTACCTTGTGATCTTGTGTGTTTGATTGTCTAGTGCATGTGTGATTTGGACTTGTTCTTGAGTATTCCCTTGTGATTTCTCCCGCTCTTCCCTGTTCATCGTGTTCTTCGAGGATCCCACTCCAAACGTGAAAGATCGCCGCCATAGGGTTCCACCTTACATCAAAGTGCCCTGAAAGTACTTCATTTTCTCAGACGCTTTTGCTTACGCCAAAAATTTCTTGTCCTCTATAGTGGAGATATCGCTTCACATATATATCGATCGATGCCAGAATTCCTTTTGTTCTTGGCTTTCACGCATGAGTTACAAAGATGCCATCCGGTGAGAACAAGGAGAATAAGGCAGTCACTGGTTTTCTTCCATTTACTACCAAATGAGATCTTTCGATCATAGAGCATCTCGCAGAAGGTACGCTTGTCCCTACCAGGCTAATATCTATAAGCAACATAATCTCTCAAGTTCTTCAAAAGGAAGTGCCAATGGGTTCGTAAACTTGTCCTGAAAAAATGACGATTGATGTTCTTTTACTTTTAGGGCAAATGTCCGCTTAAGGTCAGATTTGAGGGTATCTGGCCCCGGCGCAAGCGGGAGTATTTTCTAGATTCGCATGCTGCTGGCCAGCGCTAGAGTACTTGTGGGTCCGACACGACTCAATGACAAAATTATGACCGCTTTAGTGAACATCCGTCTATCTCTATGGCGCTCTGAAAGTACTTCATTTTCTCGCATGCTTTATTTCGGATCGCCCAAAATTTCTTGTCCTCTATAGTGGAGATATCGCTTCCACATATATATTGATCGAGGGTGGAACCTTAATTGCCGATCTTTCACGTTGAGGGGATCCACGAGGGAACACGAAGAACGCCGGAAGAACGAGAGGAAATCACGGGAAGAACAAGAGAGACACTCAACCGACAAGAGATCAATCACACAAGGTCTAGATCATCGGCACGAGTGATACATGGTCCAAAATCAACAAAGGAAAGATACAAAGGTAGCCGCTTTTCTCCCGGAGGAGGTCTTGAATCCACGAGGGATCTTCCTTAGAGGGGTCTTGAACTGGATGGATCTTCCTAGACGGAGGTCCCGATCTCCGTGGGAGAAGTACCGTGGATGAGCAAAGGCTCACGCAAATATGAGCTAATCCAATGCTAAGTCTCAAAGTGAGGAGAGGGGGTCCTATATAGAGTCTGGGCGAGGGGCATGGCTCACCTAACACGCTGCCACAGAAGCGTCATTTGACGATCCGGGCGACGGTCCCGATGATCCGGCTGGTCCGGATGATTCGGTGGGGCCCAATGGTCCGGTGCTCACGGTGATGCACAGGCCGGATGTCCTACTGGGTTCGGACGTCCGGCGGGTCCGATGATCTCGGGCTCGGGTCCGATGATCCGGCCAGCGGAGGTTCGCTGCTTTGAGTTAGTTTGATCGTCCATTGTGGTCCGGACGCCCGCCTGGTCCGGATCATCTGGCTTCTCGTCCGGATCGTCCGCCTCCCCGGTATCACTTGTCTCCTTCCTCTTCACGATGCCTCCGCTCCGATTCTCCCCGCCTCCTAGCCTTCTTCATGGTCGACTTGGTGAGTATGCATAGAGTTTCCTTTGAGGTAGTAACCATGTCTCATGTGAATCAAGGAGAGTTGTGAGAGGATTGATGTCACCGGCTTCAAGAGCTTTGCACGCGGTTTTAGTCATCGGTCCTGTGGTGTTGTAGGTGTTGATGTAGAGTCCATGATGATGGGGATGTCCGCATCATATCCCTCCTTCGAAAGGATCCCACCTCGGATCTAGTTCTTCATCACCATGGAAACGCGAGAGGTCTTTGACGTTGAATGTATCGCCACGTGTACTTGTCGCTTGGTAGGTCGAGCCAGGCGCTGTTGTTGTACAACACCTTAAGGGTCCATCGGCTCGAGGTAGAAGTTTGACTCATGCTTGTTGAAGCTGCCTCATGAAGGTGTAGCCACACGAGATCGCTTATGTCAAGATCATGGGTTGCTTGTTGATGTTGAGCTTGGTCACTAGTCGTTGTACTTGGCCGATGAGGACATCAATACCATTGTTACACCCACAGCCCCCGCCGCTATACATACCGACCAATTACTAGAGTCAAGACGCCAACTAAATTACGTGTACTTTCGCTTGGTAATGATTCTAATGTTCATGAGAATATGATGTTGCTTAAATTGATACATTTGTTTTGCTTACAAATGAAGGGCCTAGCTTGGAGAAGGATGAACATTGAGCAAGAACACATGGAGTTGATGGCATGCGAAGGGGATCAAGAACGAGTTACAAGTGATGATTTCGTGGACTTTGAAGCCACCATAAGGAGTGCATGAAGCCTTGACGAAATATACAAGATGCCACTCATAATATTCGGCCCAGGCTATTCTAGGTGCCGTGTCACCTATTATTGGGCCAGCCCATGTAATTTTGAAATACATTAGTATAGGCTATTTTAGAGTCCGTATGTGGGGAAACAAGAGATAGGGTTAGTTTTGACCCTCCACCAAGGGCCACGAAATTCACCCCTCTTCCTCCATATACAGCCCTAGGGCACCGCTAGACTTGGGTTTTGTTTAGATCAAAGTTCGCCATAGCTGCAATCACAGATTTCGCTTGTGTTCAATCACCGCATAAAGGCGCCATGTAACCCCACCTTGATCAATAAAGCTTATCTATTCGAATATCCGACAATCTCAAATTCTTGCTTCTTTTGTTCTTCGCTTCGTCATAGGAAATAGACCGTGGTCGTTGATCGTGTTCGCGTGGTCAACTCCTGAGTTGGTTTAGCGACAGTTGCAGCTGACGCCCTCGCACGCCAGAGTGGATCGCCAAAGTCGATTTCCACCCAAGCTAAATCCACCATCTCATCGAAAAGACGGACACTTTTGCCTCTATCAAGTGGTATCAGATTTGTGTTGTCGTGAGATTTTACGCTTTTCAGAGTTTAGATCGAGTCTGCTTCATACCTATAGTCCACTTAAAAAGCCAAAAAATTAGGTTAGTTCATCCATCCAACCATTCGAGCCTTTGCATAATCTTTTCTCAGATTTGCATTGTTGAATTTATGTTGCATCGCTGCGGTCTAGTTGCCGGTCTTAGAGTCTAGTCTTTTAGTTTCGAAGTTCTCGTCATAAGTGTCACGCCGCATACCACCGCTTCAACTGGATCCATATACCACCACCGCTATCCGCCACCGCTCAACTGTGATCCATATACCACCACACGCCATATATCATCACCAACCGAGTCCTTGCATATTAGGTTTGTTTTCGATCCATCTAGTTTTCCGATTCGTGTTTCGTCTGAGTAGGTTTCGATTCCAGCAATTCGCCGTCCAGAAGAGGTTGGTTTCCAAAAAAAGAAATAGAGTCCGAACCACCTCCGCTTAAATGCAAAATTTTCCAAAACTACGGGATAAAAAATTTTCCGCTATCCTATTTTAGGTGTTTTGCCGTATTGAGCTACCGTCATAGTAGAAAGTTTTTTGATTGCTTCCAGCTTTTGGGTCCGCAAAAAAAAAAATTTGGTTTAAAAAATTTCGTGGCTCATCCTCCCGTCACTGATTCGGAAGAGTTTGACACTCGCCATTATAGTGATTTTTCAAAAAAAAAGAGCAGCGAAAAGAAAAACAGCAAAAAAAGATGAATTTTTTTTTCGAGTGTGCTTTTCCTTTGTTTACGCAGCAACGTGATTTTGTTAGTGTTCTAGGCTCGCTGCCTCAGCACTGGCCTAGCCTAGGACCAGCACAGACTGCTGCTGAAGCGCTTATTCAACTTCATCTTCGATTTGATTATTGTTTAACCTTTTGCTACCATATTATAAGCCTTCCCAGCTCCACATACATCTACGTCAGGCGCTTGATTCTCCCCGTAATCGCTATAGCAAGCTTTGAGAGTTTTGACTACAACGGGCTTTTCATCACCACCGCCGGGTAAGAACGGTAAGAATTTGAGATTTGCTTCACGGATTTGTGACTCGCCCACCACACACACCACCACCACTTCCTAGTAGTCTCAGAGATCATATTCTTGTGTGTTTCTATTGTCGCTAACCATGGCAGAACATTGCCGATGAGACTGATTGGGAGAACTCCCGACAAACAAATACCTACATGATAAGTTTCCAAGAATGATGATTGACAAAAAAGATGTGGTAAACAGATTTGACGAGGCCATGGAGAAGATAGATGGCATTGAGAAGACGCTTGAAACAAAGCTTGATAGCAAGTTTGATGAATTGCTCGCTTCCACAACCACCGCCGCATGCACTTATCGCACCTCAAGAACGACAACAACCACGCCTTCCAATCAAGATGGACGAATCAGTGTTCCTTTGAGCCAGACAAAATTCCGTGCCAATGCTATCACCGTTGGTGCTTTTTGCCTCGCCATCAAGGTCATTGCGTACCGAGGAGGATGATTATGGGAGATTACGAGGAGGAGGTGATCAACATCGTAACCACGTAACCACCAAAGCACCACAACCACCGTGTCGCCCACATGCAAATAATGGCAATGCTAGGCTCCTCAGTATTTAGATCATGACCATCTCCTAAACCGAAATTGAATATTCCACCATTTGAGGGTAGATATGTTCCTGATATATATCTTACTTGGGAGTTAGAAATCGAACAACGCATTTACATGTTTACAATATCCCGAGGAGAGACGTGTTCCTCATTGCTTGTGCTTTCACTAGTTTTACATGTTTGGTGGTCTCAACATTGTAGATTATATCCTGCTCCACCATTTGGGCTGCTTTGAAAATCGCTATATACTCATTGGTTCCATCATATTATCAACGTGAATTACTTCAAAATTGCAGCGTAAGACAAGGAAAAATTCCAGAAGAATATTATCGTGAATTACAAACCGCTTGATTAGATGTGGTATTGTTGAGGAGAATGAAGCTATGCTTGCACGTTTTCCGGGTGGATTAAAGAGAGATCGCATTCATTCTAGACTATAAGGATTATAATAATATCACTGCTTATTCCATCTTGCTTGTAAAGTCGAACGTGAAGTGCAGGATCATGTGCATTGGCGCCAAGACTAACTTTTCTCGCAGTCGATCTTCATGACACCACGCGCATCATCTACTTCACGCATATCACCTCCTTTCAAAGCCACCTCCAACTGATACAAGAAAGCGCACAACCACCACTATCCGCCAAGAGCACACCATTGGCCTGCATAGTAGCTCTTCTTCCATGGCGCCAATAAGTAGGCCACAAGGATATTATTTGTCGCTTGTAGGGGCAGAGGACATTTTATGGAGAATGCAAATCAAAGGTGTGATGATTGCTACCGAGGATGGTGGGTATGAGTCCGTGACTATGATGAGGAGACTTTGGCTCTTATTACATGAGGAACACTGGGAGATGATTCTCTGATCATGAGACACAATACATGGTCAAGATGCCGATGTGTATGAATGTTTAGTTGCTCAACGTTTTGAGTGCAGGTTACAAGTTTGCAAAATCGAGGCATAATTTGTTCCATACAAAGGAGTTGTGAAGGAACGCCTATTCAAGGCCATCATAGATGGAGGGAGCTGCAACAATTTGGCTAGCATGGAGATGGTGGAGAAGCTATTTCACCACAAGACCACATCCACATCCTTACTACATCCAATGGTTCAACAACAGCGCAAGGTGAAGGTAACACGCATCGCTCGTGGTGCATTTTAGTATTCTACATATGCTGATTATGTTGATTGTGATGTGGTACCTATGCAAGCATGTTCCTTGTTACTTGGTAGACCATGGCAATTTGATAAAATTCTTAGACACCATGGTAGAAACAATCAAGATACTTTGTTCATAAGGATAAAAATATTACTTTGCTTCCTATGACTCTCGAGTCCATTTTGAAAGATGATATTAATAGAGCTAATAAAGCAAAACAGAGAAAAATAAGAGTGAAAATCAGATTGTGGTAAAAGAATTTGAGCAACACATGAAGCCTAATAATAAACCATCTACTGTTTCCAAATTAAATTGAAAAGTGCATGTTTACTTGCCACCAAATCTGATATTGATGAGCTAGATTTTGGCAAATCTATTTGCTATGCTTTGTGTGCAAAGAGGCATTATTTTCATTCGAGGACGTCTTCCTCTTGCCCCTCGCATCACTAACATTTTGCAGAGTTCACGACGCCTTTCCACAAGACGCGCACACCGGATTACCACCTATTCGAGGGATCGAGCATCAAATTGACTTAATTCCTCGTGCATCATTACCCAACCGCACCATACCGCATCAATCCGAGGAGACGTAAGAGATTATGCGCCAAGTAATGTGAGTCGACAAAGGTTATATACGAATCCCTTAGTCCTTGTGTTGTTCCTATTATTCTAGTGCGAAAAAGGATGGTATCCATGCGATGTGTGTTGATTGTAGAGGCATCAATAATATTACTATTCGTTATCGCCACCCTATTCCTAGGCTAGATGATATGCTTGATGAATTGAGTGGCTCTACAATATTCTCCAAAGTTGATTTATGAGTGGATACCATCAAATTCGTATGAAATTGGGAGATGAATGGAAAACAGCATTTAAAACTAAGTTTGGATATATGAGTGGTTAGTCATGCCTTTGGGTTAATGCACCTAGTACTTTCATGAGATTAATGAACGAAGTTTTACGTGCTTTCATTGGACGATTTGTGGTAGTTTATTTTGATGATATATCGATTTATAGCAAATCTTGGAAGAACATTTGGAACATTTATGCTGTTTTTAATGCTCTACGTGATGCACGCTTGTTTGGTAACCTTGGGAAGTGCACCTTTTGCACCGATCGGTATCTTTTCTTGGCTATGTTGTTACTCACGTGGAATTGAAGTTGATAAAGCCAAGATTGAAGCTATTGAGAGTTGGTCCGCAGCCCAAAACGGTCACACAAGTGAGGAGTTTCTTGGCCTCGCTGGTTTCTATAGGCTTTGTGAGAGATTAAAGACCATTGCTGCACCTCTCAACGAGCTTACAAAGAAGGATGTGCCTTTGTTTGGGGTACCAACAGAAGAAGCTCTCACGTATTGAAAGTAAGTTGACACATGCCCTTTACTCCAACTTCCGATTTTAATAAGACTTTGAGCTTGAATGTGATGCTAGTGGAATTGGATTAGGTGTGTTATTACAAGATGGCAAACCTGTTGCATACTTTTCTGAAAAATTGAGGCCTAGTCTGAATTATTCTACTTATGATAAAGAATTATATGCTTGTTCGACTTTAGAAACATGGCAACATTATTTATGGCCCAAAGAATTTGTTATATTCTCGATCATGAATCTTTGAAACATATTAAAAGTCAAGCTAAACTGAATCGAGACATGCTAAATGGGTTGAATTCATTGAGACTTTCCCTTATGTCATTAAACACAAGAAGGGTAAAGAAAATATTACGATGCATTGTCTCGCCGCTATACTATGCTTTCACAACTTGACTTCAAAATATTTGGTTTGAGACCATCAAAGATCAATATGTGCATGATGCTGATTTTAAAGATGTATTGCGAATTGTAAAGAAGGTAGAACATGGAACAAGTTCATTAATGATGGATGGATTGCTCTAAAGCTATGCATTCAATGCAGTCTGTCCTTTTGTCACAGGAGGCGCATGGAGGAGGACTAATGGGACACTTTGGCGTGAAGAAGACGGAGGATATACAGCTACACATTTCTTTTTTGGCCAAAGATGAGGATGTTGAGCTGCTTTGTCGTCGCACAGACTACATGTCAAAAAGCCAAGTCAATACCAATCCTCATGGTTTATATATGCCTTTGTCTGCATTAGTGTTCCTTGGGAGGATATATCATGGACTTTGTTTTAGGTTTACCTCTAACAAAGAAGGGAGGGATAGCATCTTTTGTTGTCGTGGATAGATTCTAAAATGGCACACTTTATACCATGTCATAAAGCGATGATGCCGTTAATGTTGTGATTTGTTCTTTCGTGAAATTATTCGCTTGCATGGTGTGCCAAATACTATTGTTTGATCGTGATACTAAATTTTAGCCACTTTGGAGATGTTTATGGGCTGTTGGGGACTAAACTACTTTTTAGTACTACTTGTCACCCCAAACCGATGGATAAACCAAGTAGTCAATAGAACATTGTCTACTATGCTTAGGGCTGTTTTGAAGAATAATAAGAAAATGTGGGAAGAATGCTTGCTCATATTGAATTTGCTTATAATCGCTCATTGCATTCTACTACTAAGATGTGCCCTTTGAAATTGTGTATGGTTTCCTACCGCACCTATTGATTTATTGCCTTCCATCTTCTGGAGAAGGTTAATTTTGATGCTAAAGAACGGCGAATTGATTTTAAAATGCATGAGTTAACTAAGGAAAACATTGAGCGATGAATGCTAAATATAAACTTGTCGGAGATAAGGGTAGAAAACATGTTGTGTTTTGCCCTGGAGATCTTGTTTGGTTACATTTATGTAGGATAGATTTCGATTCATGCAAATCAAAGCTAATGCCACGCGTGCTGGTCCCTTTAAAGTGGTGGAGAAAGTAAATGATAATGCATATAAACTTGAGCTGCCGCAGATTGGGGTTAGTCCCACTTTTAACATTGCGATTTGAAGCCATATTTGGGTGAGGAAGATGAGCCGTCGAGGACGCACTTCATTTCAAGAAGGGAGGATGATGAGGACATCAATACCATTGTTACACCCACAGCCCCGCCGCTATACATAACGGACCATTACTAGAGCTCGCAAGACGCCAACTAAATTACTGTGTACTTTTGTTTCTGGTAATGATTCTAATGTTCATGAGAATATGATGCGCTTAAATTGGATACATTTGTTTTGCTTACAAATGAAGGGCCTAGCTTGGAGAAGGATGAACATTGGAGCAAGAACACATGGAGTTGATGGCATGCAAGGGGATCAAGAACGGAGTTACAAGTGATGATTTCTTGACTTTGAAGCCACCATAAGGAGTGCATGAAGCCTTGGACGAAATATACAAGATGCCACTTCATAATATTCTCCATAGGCTATTCTAGGTGCAGGTCACCTTATTATTGGGCCAGCCCATGTAATTTCGAAATACATTAGTATAGGCTATTTTTAGAGTCCAGATGTGTGGGGAACAGAGATAGGGTTAGTTTCGGACCCTCCACCAAGGGCCATGAAATTCACCCCTCTTCCTCCATATATACAGCCCTTAGGGCACCGCTTAGACTTGGGTTTTGTTTAGATCAAAGTTCGCCATAGTCAAATCACAGATTCGCTTGTGTTCAACCACTGCATAAAGGCCACGTAACCCCACCTTGATCAATAAAGCTTTATCTTATATTCGCAATATCCGATTGCAATCTCAAATTCTGCTTGTTCTTCGCTTGCTCGCAGGAAATAGACCTCGTGGTCGTTGATCGTCTCGGGCTGTGGTCAATAACCTCTCGAGTTGGTTTAGCGACATATACACGGGCTCCCGCACGCCAGAAGTCGATCGCCAAAGTCGACTTCCACCTGCGAAATCCACCATCTCATCGAAAGATGGGACACCTTGCCTCTATCATTGGCGCCGATGGTGTTTCTTGTATCTTCATGCACCTTCGATGTAGTTTGCACCTGCACTTTGCGCCGAGGTTGGAAGGCCATGTGAGGTAGAGGTAGGATGTCCAATGACAATGGGTTGAAGTCAGAGACTTAATTCTCGCCAAGGGGACTTGCCGGTCGTCAACGTCTTGCGCGGTTGTAGGCGATTTCATGTGGGTAGACACGCCTCCACTCCTTGATGTTCTTCTTGATCAACACGCAAGTGAGGAGAGCGCCCTGCTCACCTCCGCTTGGCTACCTATTTGAGGATGGTACGCGGATGAGAACAAGAGCTTGATGCCTAGCTGGCTAGCAAGAGTCTTCCAAAAGTAACTCAAGAACTTGACGTCATGGGTTTGAGACGCATTGTCTTGGTACTCCATGGAGGCGCAAGATTTCTCACAAAAGAGATTTGCATGTGAAGCATCGCCTACCTTGTCGTAAGGAATAAAATGTGCCATCTAGAAAATCGATCTACAACCACAAACACGGAATCCTTCTCGCTTTGAGTTCTAGGCAACCAAGTACAAAGTCCATGCTAATGTCTTCCCAAGGTTGATATGGAATTGAAGAGGCATGTAAAGACCATGAGATTGAGCTTAACTTAGCTTTATGGCATGTAGCATCGGTGGTGAAGCGGAACGCCTCAAACATCTTGGGCCAAAAGTAGTTCTTGGAGAGCGGGCGAAGGTCTTGTCACATCTAAATGACCCATGAGTCCACCCATGAGCCTCTTGCAAAAGTAGCAAACGAAAGAGAAGACTTTGCATGCAAAGTTTGTTAGCTCTCATAAGATAACCATCCTTGAGGTAATATTGTTCCTAATATGTACAAGGCCAAACATTTAGCATATCGAGGTGCAAAGATTTGATCACTAGATATAAATCTTTGATGCTCAAAGCCAATAACAAGATTCAACTCAAGTTGGGTGACAAGCGTGCATATGCGTGAGTGCATCGACAACTACATTTTCCTTGTTCTTAATGTACTTTATCACATATGGAAAAGATTCAATAAATTACTCCATTTGGCATGACGCTTGTTCATTTAGTTTGACCTTTTAAGTACTTAAGTGTTTCATGATCTAAGATGGATGACAAACTCATGAGGTCTAAGATAATGTTCCAAACATTTAGCACACGCGACCAGCATACAATTTTATACACGGATAGTGTTGTTGAGCACCGGAGAGTTTTTCACTAAATAAGCAATGACTGCTTTTCTTGCATTAAAATCTCCGCCAATTCCTAAGACTCACTTGCATCACAATGGACCTCAAAAGTTTTGTCAAAATTGGGCAAAGCAAGAATTGGAGCATGAGGAGTAAAGACTTGAGCCATCAAAGCGTTTGATTGCAAAGGTCCCCAAACAAAGGAGTATTCTTCTTACTCAAAGCATGCAAAGGAGCTGCAATAGTGCAAAGTTTTTCACAAGTTTACGATAAAAACCTGCAAGACAAGAAACTTCGACTTGTTGCAAATTGCGGGTTAGCCAAGTTTTAATTGTTTTAATCTTAGTTTCATCAACATGAACAATTCTTGAAGAGACAACGAAACCCAAGAAAACCACTTTGTCAACTTAAAAGTGCATTTTTCAAATTGGCATAAAGATCTTCTTTTCAAGTGTTTGCAAAACAAGCTTGACATGATCAAAGATGTTCTTTCATGGTTTTGGTAAACACAAGAATATCATCAAGTAAACCACAACAAAGATTCCAATGTATAGGGCGGATGAGGACATCAATACCATTGTTACACCCATGTACCCCCGCCGCTATACATCGGACTAATTACTAGAGCTCTTAAGACGCCAACTAAATTACCAGTACTTTGCTTGGTAATGATTCTAATGTTCATGAGAATATGATGCTTAAATTGGATACATTTGTTTTGCTTACAAAATGAAGGGCCTAGCTTGGAGAAGCATGAACATTGGAGCAAGAACAAGCATGGAGATGATGGCATGCGCAAGGGGGACAAGAATGGAGTTACAAGTGATGATTTCGTGACTTCAGTCACCATAATGAGTGCATGAAGCCTTGACGAAATATACAAGATGCCACTTCATAAATTTCGTCCAGAGGCTATTTTAGGTGCTACACACCTTATTATTGGCCGCCCATGTAATTTCTGAAATACATTAGTATAGGCTATTTTTAGAGTCCAGATGTGTGGGGAAACAAGAGATAGGGTTAGTTTCGACCTCCACCAAGGCCACGAAATTCTCCTCTTCCTCCATATACAGCCCTTAGGCACCGCTTAGACTTTGGGTTTTGTTTAGATCAAAAGTTCGCCATAGCTGCAACTTCGCATTTTGTTTGTGTTCAATCACTGCATAAAGGCGCCATGTAACCCCACCTGATCAATAATAAAGTCATCTTATATCTGCAATATCCAGATTAAATCTCAGTTTTTTGTTTGTTCTTCGTTTTCACAGAAATAGACCCTCGTGGTCAGGTTGATCGTGTTCACGCGGTCAATAACCTCCTGAGTTGGTTTAGTTTATTGGCATACGCCGACGCCCTCGCACGCTCAGAAGTCTGATCACAAAAGTCGATTTACAAAGCTAAACCAGAATATCATCGAAAGACGGACAGATTCCCTCTATCACGTAAGTACATGATGCAAGACGCATAAAGTTCCGGAGCTTCCGACAAACCCATAGGCATGACCAACCACTCATATAGGCCAAATTTTGTTTGAAAGCGCTTCATTCATCACCCTCATGAATGCGGATTTGATAATAGCCACTTTAAGATCAATTTTGAGAAAAGTTGGTCCACTAAGTTCATCAAGTATCATCTAAGCGAGGAATGGGATGCCTATAGCGACGGTGATAGCATTTATTGGTCTACAATCGACACGTTTTAATGTTCCATCGGCTTAGGCACAAGAATAACGGCACGGCACAAGGGCTTAAGCTTTCACGACATGACCGTTGTCGATTAGTTGTTGTACTTGCCGCTGAATCTCCTTGGTTTCTTCGGATTGACACGGTATGGAGCTTTGTTTGGAAGTGGCGCCCGGGATGAGGTCGATTCGATGCTCAAGGCCTCAGAGGAGGTAGACCCAGGTAGCTCATCGGGAAAACATCTTGAAATTCCTGCAAAAGGGATTAAACAAAAGGTAGCTCATGAGTGGTTTAGTTTTGTCTCCATCCTTGCACACAAGGACAAAGTGCATCACACTGGGGGCTCACACCTTCTCTCATCTCATGTTTGGTTAAAATATTGAGGTTTTTCTCTAGGCTAAGAGGCGCCAAATTTGGCTTGTGGCCTCACTCACTTTTTGGTGGCTCACTTTCACTCTTCTCTCTTTTTGGTGGCTTGTTTGTCGGCTATCACTTGACTAGGAGACATGGGTAGGACATATTCTTTGCCTTTCATCTTGAAGCTATAGTGGTTTGACGCCCATTTTGGTAGACACCACATCGAATTCTCCACCAAGGAGGAGGTGGCAAACGGTCATTGGGACCACATAACATTCCAAAGTGTCCTCATATGCACCTATTTTGAAGGATACTTGACCGATGCTCAACGCCAGATAGTGCCGAGTCACTTAGCCATTGAACTTTGTATGGTTGGAGGCTTTTCGACCAATTGGAGCTTGGAGCATACCCTTGCCGTTGTGGCAACTACCTCCATCGATGATGACCTTGACGGATCTCCCATTGATGCCGCCTTTGTGGAAGATTGGCATCGGGCTTCTTCTTGGTGATGTTGAAGTGTCAAGACTTTGAGACAACAAGAGCGGGCTTGCTTCATCACAAAAGACTTGATCATCTTCATCCCGTTGATGCGCCTGCATGGCCACTTGCTCAATAGCCCATTTCATCTTCACCATTGAGTCGAGGTGCCATCGCCGCGATATCATGGACGCTTGTTGGTGCATTCATATGACTTGTGGCCCCCCCGCAAGAAAACACTTGAAGGAGCTTGTCTTGAGGTCTCATCGGTTGGAGTAGATGATGAAGCACGCGTTGGAGTTGCTTGTAGGAGGAGGAGGACGACTTGAACTTGTAGAAGTTTTCTTGAACTTGACTTGTCGCTTTGCTTGGAAAAGACTTGGTTAATGTCGGTTGGAGAGTTGTTAAGCTTGGTTGGGAGAGGCCGATGTCTTGGATGAGTACTTGGCATTTGAAGTCATCTTGCACTTGTCGTTCGCCTTTGTAGCTTGATGCACGAG
>JAHHZJ010006430.1:0-12701 GCA_021437245.1 Aegilops speltoides | reverse complement strand
TTTTATCGGGATTTTTTGGACATCGGGCGGTTTTGTGGTCTTGTTTTACCATTGTCGTGTTTGATGTACCGGATACCGACCGATCGGAGTGTCTTGGGTGAAGGTCATTCCTTCGATGACCGAGAGCCCGTGGGCTGTTGGGACACCCGCAGGTATAAACTTTCAGAGCCGGCCCTGTTATGTGGCGTGGGAATTTGTTAATGTCCGTTTAGACAACCAAGTTATTAATTAAAATACATCAACCGTGTGTAACCGTGATGGTCTTTTCCGCGGAGTCCGGGAAGTGAACACGGTGTTGGAGTTATGCTTGACGAGGTTGCTATAGGATTTCGATCATACTTTCATCGACCTGTTTTGCCTTCTTCGCCTTTTGCATGTTAACCACCTATATGGTCGCTTCGCAGCTCCACCTCATTACCCATCCTTCCTATAAGCTTTAGTCTTGATCTCCGGGTGCGAATTGCGAGTCCTTGGACTCACCGATACTTCCAAAACCAGCCGGTGTGCCTATGTTAATGAAAGGGGAAACCAAGCTCAAGGAGGAGCTCATGAAGATCTTCCTTTGTGTTTTTCGTCTAGTTGATCAGAGGGAGCCCATTGGGTGATCGGTCCTTGTCGATTTGGGGTTTTTTCTTTATTTTGGTTCGAGTCGGACCTTGATTGTATCTTGATGATGTAATGCTTTATTCATGTAATTGTGTGAAGTGGCGATTGTGCCAACTATGTATCTTTTCCCTTATGTATTAAATGGATTGTGTGAAGATTACCTCACTTGAATTGCTTTCAATGCGGTTATGCTCTAAGTCGGGTTCACATCGGGAGATATACCATCGAGGGCGCTATAAAGGCCCAATACGAATTCCCGCAACTTTCCGCATTAAAATACCAATCACTAACCTTTCCGAACTCCAATATAGTCGCCCAATATATCGATCTTTACGCCTCGACCATTTCGAGACTTCCATGTCCCCATCTCATCCAGGACTCAACCCTTCGCATCAAAACTCATAAACTCATAATATAACCCATCAAACCTTGTTGCAAGGGATTCACGGGTTCGAGAACTATGTAGACATGACCTAGAACTATTCTTGGTCAATAACCAATAGCGGGACCTGGGCCCATATTGGCCTCATATTCTACAAGATCTTTATCGTCAAACCCATAACAACATATGTTGTTCCTTTGTCATCGGTATGTTACTTGCCCGAGATTCGACGCGATCCAATACCTAGTTCAATCTGCCATGGCAAGTCTTTACTGTCAGAATGCATCATCCCAACCAACTCATTGGTCACATTGTTGCAAGGCTTATAATGATGTGCATTAAGAGGGGCCAGAGATACCTCCCGAAATCGGAGGACAAAACCAATCTCAAATATGCCAACTCAACATGTACCTTTGGAGACACCAGACTTTTTATAATCACCCAAGCTGACGCTTTAGTACCCAAAGTGTTTCCCGTAAACGGAGTTATAACTCATAGTTAGGAACATGTATAAGTCATGAAGAAAGCAATAGAACATACTAAACGATCAAGTGCTAGGCTAACGAATGGGTTTGTCAATCACATCATTCTCCAATGATGTGATCCCGTTAATCAAATGACAACTCGCTTGTCCATGGCTAGGAAAATAACCATTCTCGATAAACAGCTAGTCAAGTAGAGGTACTAGGACACTATGTTTGTCTATGTATTCACACATCTATTATTTTTGTAATACAATTCTAGCATGAATAATAAACATTTATCATGAAATAAGGAAATAAATAATAACTTTATTATTGCCTCAGAGCATATTTCCTTCAGTTCGAGTCCCTATGAGATCCCGACCAGAGGATTCAATGGTCCAGATGAAGTTTATATATGGAAGTTGTATACGGACACCGGAAAGTTTCCGGGTTATCGTAATGTAGACCACGAGGGGTTCCGGGGTCCACCGAGGGCCTGTTGGGGAACGAGTTTTAAAATTTTCCACGCACACGCAAGATCATGGTGATGCATAGCAACAGAGGGGAGAGGTTGTCTGCATCAGAGACCGGGCGGAAGCGATCACAACGTAGAGGAAGTAGTCGACGCTTCCTCGCGATCCGACATCCCGCCCACTTGCGCCGTTTTGACACACGACAGTGATGACGCCCTCGATTATCCAGCCGAAAGTGTCGGGGAGAGTTCCACAAGACGACGGCGGACGATCTTGATGTTTCATCGCAGGTTTTCGCTTGCTTCGCGCGGATAACCGAGGTGGAATATGGTGGGGGGGCACCGACACGGCAAGGAACATCCAGATCAACTTGTGTGTTCTAGGGTGCCCCGCCGTATATAAAGGAGCAGGGGGGGGGCCCGCCAAGGAGGCGCAGGAGTCCTACCCTCCGGGGTAGGATTCCCCCCAATCCTAGTTGGATTAGGATTCCTGGGGGAAAGAGAGAGGGGGGCGCCCCTTCCTAGTCCTAGTAGGACTAGGGGAAGGGGAGGCGGCCACCTAGGGCTGGCCCCCTTCCTTTCCACTAAGGCCCACTATGGCCCATTTACCTCCCGGGGTTCCAAACCCCCCATTAAATTTGTTTACCGAACCATTCCAACTCCAAACATAGGCCAATATATCAATCTTTATGTCTCGACCATTTCGAGACTCCCATGTCCGTGATCACATCCGGACTAACTTCTACATCAAAATACATAAACTCATAATAACCGCCATCGAAACCTTGCGAGGACCCAACCCGAGAACAATTAGACATGACCTAGAACTATTCACGGTCAATAACCAATAGCGGACCTGATGCCCATATTGGTTTACATATTCTACGAAGATCTTTTTCGCGACCGATAACAACATACGTTGTTCCCTTTGTCATCGGTATGTTATTGCCGAGATTTGATCGCCGTATCCAATACCTAGTTCAATCTGCATGCAAGTCTTTACCGCCTAATACATCATCTCACACTAACTCATTAGTTGTAATGCTTGCAAGGTTTTGATGTGATTGAGGGCCCAGAGATACCTCTCCGACAATCGGAGGACAAACCTAATCTCAAATACCCAACCCAACATCCCTTTGGAGACACCGAGTATTTTTATAATCACCCAGCCCAGGACGCTTGGTAGCACCCAAAGTGTTCCTCCAAAGGAGTTGCATAATCTCATAGTTATAGGAACATGTATAAGTCATGGATAAAAGCAAGGCAACATACTTAACGATCGGGTGCGCTAATGGAATGGGTCATGTCAATCGATCATTCAACTAATGATGGACCCCTAATCAAATAACAACTTTGTTCATGGTTAGGAAACATAACCATCTTTGATTAACAAGCTAGTCAAGTAGAGGCATACTAGTGACACTGCTTGTCATATATTCACAATGTATTATGTTTCCTTTAATACAATTCTAGCATGAATAATAACATTTATCATGAAATAAGGAAATAAATAATAACTTTATTATTGCCTCTAGGCATATTTCCTTCAGCCTCCCACTTGCACTAGAGTCAATAATCTAGTTCACATCGCCATGTGATTTAACACCAATAATCATATTTGATATGATTAACACCCAAGTTCACATCGATGTGACCAACACCCAAAGGGTTTACTAGAGTCAAAATCTAGTTCACATCGCTATGTGATTAACACCCAAAGAGTACAAAGGTATGATCATGTTTTGCTGTGAGAGAAGTTTAGTCAACGGATCTTTACATTCGAGGATGTATTTTGCAAATATTCTATGTCAAATGCTCGCACGAGCTACTCTAGCTAATTGCTCCCACTTTCAATATGTATCTAGATCGAGACTTAGAGTCATCCGATCGGTGTCAAAACTTGCATCGACGAACCCTTTATTACCTAACCTTTTGTCACTTCCATAATCGAAAACATATCCTTATTCCACTAAGGATAATTTTGACCTTGCCTAGTGATCTACCCTAGATCACTATTGTACCCCTTGCCAAACTCAAAGGTAGGGTATACAATAGATCCGTACAAAGATGGCATACTTTATAGAACCTATGGCCAAGGCATAGGGAATGACTTTCATTTCTTCTTCTTCTCGCCGTGGTCGGGTTTTGAGTCTTACTCAATTTCACACCTGAAACGGCAAGAACTCTTTGATCTCCATTTTGAACTACTTCAAAATCTTGTCAAGGTATGTACTCATTGAAAAACTTATCGCCGCCTTGATCTATCTCTATAGATCTTAATGCTCAATATGAAGCAGCTTCACCGAGGTCTTTCTTTGAAAAACCCTTTAAACACCTTTATGCTTTGCGTAATAATTCTACATTATTTCCATCAACAATATGTCATTCACATAAACTTATCGTAAATGTCAGAGGCTCCCACTCCTTGTAAATACAGCCTCACCCAAGTCTCAGATAAACTATATGCTTTGATCAACTTATCAAAGCGTATATTCCAACTCCGAGATGCTTGCACCACCATAGATGGATCCTGGAGCTTGCACACTTTGTTAGCCCTTTGATCGATAAAACCTTCGTTGCATCACATACAACTCTTCCTCCAAACCCATTCAGAATGGTTTTTACATCCATTTGCCAAATTTCATAAATTGTGGCAATTGCAACATGATTTGGACAGACTTAAGCATCGCCCTTGAGAAAATCTCATTGTAGTCAACACCTTGAACTTTGTCAAAACCTTTTTCAACAAGTCCTTTTGTAGATAGTAACCTACTATCATCGCCTTCCCTCTTGAAGATCCATTTATTTTCATGGTTTGCCGATCATCGGCAAATCCATCAAAGTCCATACTTTGTCTCATACATGGATCATATCTCGATTTCATGGCCTCAAACCATTTTTGAAATCTGGGCTCACCATCGCTTTTCATAGTTCGAGGTTCATCATGATCTAGTACATGATTTCCGTAAGGATTACCGCACACTCGGCGGATCTTACTGGATCACGGTTTCGAGTAACTTGATCCAAGTTTCATGATCAACATCATAACTTCCTCACTATTTGTAGGTGTCTTAAACCGTTTCGAAACTACTTTCAATAAGGGAGAAGGTACAATTACCTCATCAAGTTCTACTTTCCTCCCACTCACTTCTTTCGAGAGAAACCCTTCTAGAAAGGATCCATTCTTAGCAACAATTCTTGCCTTCGGATCTGGATAGAAGGTGTACCCAACCCTTCCTTTGGGTATCCTATGAAGACACATTCGATTTGGTTCGAGCTTATCAGTTGAACTTTTTCACATAAGCATCGGATCCCCAAACTTTAAGAAACGAAACTTTGGTTTCTTGCTAAACCACGCTCAATAGTGTCGCCTCAACGGATTTAGATGGTGCCCTATTTAACGTGAATGCCTGTCTCTAATGCATGATCCCAAAACGAATTGGTAAATCGGTAAGAAACATCATAGATTGTACTATATCCAATAAAGTACGGTTATGACGTCGGACACACCATTATGATTTGTTCCGTGGCATGAATTTGTGAAACTATTCCACATTGTTTTAATTGAAGACCAAACTCAGAACTCAAATATTTGTCTCCGCGATCGATCAGAAATTTATTTTTTGTCACGGATTTTTCCACTTCACTCAAATTTTTTGAACCTTTCAACTATTTCGATTATGTTTCATCAAGTAGATATACCCATATCCTCAAATCATCTTGTGAAGGTCAAAAATAACGATATTTTGCCAAGCATCAACACTCATTGGATCGCATACATCGGTATGTATTATTTCCGTCAAGAGTTTGTTCCATTGTTCCGAGAACGGAGTTTTAGTCATCTTGCCCAAAAGGCACGGTTCGCAAGCATCAAGTGATTCATAATCAAGTGATTCCAAAATCCCATCAAGATGGAGTTTCTTCATGCGCTTTACACCAATATGACTAAACGGCAAAACACAAATAAGTTGCACTATCATTATTAACTTTGCATCTTTTGGTTTAATAATAATATTTATCAACGATCGAGATCCAATGAACCATTTTCATTGGGTGTAACCAATAAGGTTTTATTCATGTAAAGTAACAACATTTATTTCTTACTTAAATGAATAACCATTGCAAAAACATGATCAAATCATATTATGCTCAACGAAACACCAAATAACATTTATTTAGGTTCAACACTAATCCCGAAAGTATAGGGAGGTGCGATGATCATATCAATCTTGAAACTACTTTCAACACACATCGTCACTTCACCCTTAACTAGTTTCCTTATTCCCCCCGCTTCAAGTTACTACTCTTAACCCAACCAGACCAAATACCAGGGTTGCTATAAACACTAGTAAAGCAAATCAATAACATGTATATCAAATATACCTTTGTTCACTTTGCCATCCTTCTTATCCACCAAATATTCAGGGCCCGCCCAAAGGACATTTCTTTTAAAGGTAAGCACTCCTTGGCTTTGGTTCAGTTTTCTTTTCGGGAGTGACAACTTGCTTGTCAATTACTTGAAGTTCCCCTTTCTTTCCCTTTGCCCTTTTTGAAACTAGTGATCTTGTCAACATCAACACTTGATGCTCTTTTCTTGATTTCTACCTTCGATTTCAACATCACAAGAGCTCGGAATCATTTTCATCATCCCTTGATACTATAGTTCATCACAAGTTCTACTAACTTGGTGATTGACTAGAGAATTTTGTCAATCACTATCTTATCCGAAGATTAACTCCCACTTGATTCAAGCGATTGAAGTACCTGCATAATCACATGCTCACTAGTTGAGCGTCTCTCCATCTTTTAGCTATAGAACTTGTTGAGACTTCAATCTCAACTCGGTATTTGCTTGAAATATTTAACTTCAATTCCGAACATCTCATATGGTCCATGATGTTCAAAACATCTTTGAAGTCCCGATTCTAAGCCATAAAGCATGGTAAAAAATATAATCGAGCTAGCCAAACGCTCATAACGCCTGTCCGCTCCGCAATAGGTCCGCTACCTATGCATTAAGGACATAATTTTCAAAGAATGAGGATAAACCTCGATCACGGATCCAATCCGCATCATTGCTACTAACATTTTTCAACAATTTCTAGGAACATATCAAAATAAACATATGAAAGCAACAACGCGCTATTGATCTTACAACATAATTTGCAAAATACTACCAGACTAAGTTCATGATAAATTTAAGTTCAATTAATCATATTACTTAAGAACTCCCACTTAGATAGACATCCTCTAATCTTCTAAGTGATCACGTGATCCAAATCAACTAAACCATTCCCATCATCACGTGAGATGGAGTAGTTTCAATGTTGAACATCCTATGTTGATCATATCTACTATATGATTCACGCCGACCTTTTCCCCGGTTCCGAGGCCATATCTCATATGCTAGGCCCAAGTATAACTCAGATTTCCGGGTAAACTGGCTTGCACCCGCTAGATGGACGAGAGCTTATCACACCCGATCATCACGGGGTGTCGGGCACAAACTTTAACGGCATACCGGGAGAACACCTTGATAATTTAGTGAGAGTTCATCTTATAATGCTACCCAATCAAAGCAAGATAAGATGCAAAAAGGATAAACATCACATGCAAATCAATATAAGTGATATGATATGGTCATCATCATCTTGTGCTTCATGATCTCCATCTTGCAAGACCACCATGATCACCATCCACCCGGCAACACCTTGATCTTCATCGAGCATCGTTGTCGCCTCGCCAAACTTATGCTTCTACGATATCGCTACCGCTTAGTGATAAAGTAAAATTAAGGCATTGCATTGCATACAATAAAGGAAACCATATGGCTCTGCCGCCAATAACTTTGGTTACAAAACATGATCATCTCATACAATAAAATATAGCATCACGCCTTGACCATATCACATCAAACATGCCCGCAAAAACAAGTTAGACGCCCTCACTTTGTTGTTGCAAATTTTACGGGTGCTACGGGCTTAAAAGAACCACCTCACCCACGCATCAAAACCACAACGATATTTCACAAATAGACTCCGTTTTAACCTTCTCAAGGACCGGGCGAGCCACACCGGTTCAACAAAAGGAGAGAGACAGCACCCACCACCACCTTAAGCAACGAAAGTGCTCGAGCGGTGAAAACTGGAAGCTGCCGCTGAAATGTCGGCCGGGCCGCCATCTACAATACCCTGAACCAAAGTATGACATGCGGTAGGTAGTATGACTTGTATCGCCCACAACTCACTTGTGTTCTACTCGCAAAACATCAAACCATAAAAACCTAGGCTCGATGCCACCGCTGGGGAACGAGTAATTTCAAAATTTTCCACGCACACGCAAGATCATGGTGATGCAAGCAACGAGGGGAGAGTGTTGTCACGCACTGAGACCCGGGAAGCGATCACAACGGAGGAAGTAGTGACGCTCTCCCGCGATCCGACCGATCCCGGCCCACATTCGGCCCCAGTTCTTGACACACGAACGATGACGCCCTCGACGATCCAGCCGAGTGTCGAGGAGAGTTCCACAAGACGCGGGGACGATCTTGATGTTTCATCCCAGCAGGTTTCCTTGCTTCCGGACGATAACCGAGGTGGAATATGGTGGAGGGGGCACCGACACGGCTAAGGAACGATCCAGATCAACTTGTGTGTTCTAGGGTGCCCCCCGCCTCGATATAAAGGAGCAGGGGAGGGGGCCCCGGCCAAGGGAGGGCCAGGAGTCCTACCCCGGAGTAGGATTCCCCCAATCCTAGTTGGATTAGGATTCTGAGGGGAAAAGAGAGAGGGGGGGCCCCTTCCTAGTCCTAGTAGGACTAGGGAAGGGGGCCGGCCACCGGGCTGGCCCCCTCCTTTCCACTAAGGCCCACTATGGCCCATTTACCTCCCGGGGTTCCCCCCAAGACCCAGAATTTTCCCCAACCATTCCAACTCCAAACATAGGCTTCCAATATATCAATCTTTATGTCTCGCCATTTCGGACTTCGTCATGTCCGTGATCACATCCGGACCAACTTCTTCGTAATCAAAATACATAAACTCATAATAACCCCATCAAACCTTAAGGCAGGACTTACTTCGAGAACAATGTAGACATGACCTAGAACTATTCACGGTCAATAACCAATAGCGGACCTAGATGCCCATATTGGTTCCTACATATTCTACAAGATCTTTTCGGTCGACCGCATAACAACATACGCTGTTCCCTTTGTCATCGGTATTTAATTTGCCCGAGATTCGATCGCCAGATCCAATACCTAGTTCAATCTCGCATCGCAAGTCTTTTACTGCTCCGTAATACATCATCTCACAACTAACTCATTAGTTGTAATGCTTGCAAGGCTTCAAGGATGTGTATTACCGAGAGGGCCCAGAGATACCTCTCCGACAATCGGAGTGACAAAACCTAATCTCAAATACGCCAACCCAACATCCGCCTTTGGAGACACCTTAGTAACCCTTTATAATCACCCCCACCCAGGACGCTTGGTAGCACCCAAAGTGTTCCTCCGTAAACGGAGTTGCATAATCTCATAGTTATAGGAACATGTATAAGTCATGGATAAAAGCAAGAGCAACATACTTAAACGATCGGGTTGCTAATGGAATGGGTCATGTCAATCGATCATTCAATAATGATGTGATCCCGTTAATCAAATAACAACCTTGTTCATGGTTAGGAAACATAACCATCTTTGATTAACAAGCTAGTCAAGTAGAGGCATACTAGTGACACTGCTTGTCTATATATTCACACATGTATTATGTTTCCGTTAATACAATTCTAGCATGAATAATAGACATTTATCATGAAATAAGGAAATAAATAATAACTTTATTATTGCCCTAGGGCATATTTCCTTCAAATCCCTTCCCCGAGGGCCACATTTGGGCAGAAGGGGAGGGAGCCCTCGAGGGCTGGGCGCGCCCCACCTTGGGCCCATGGCCTAGGGTTGGGGGAACCCCGAGGGGCGCCTTGCTTGGGGGCAAGCCTCCCTCGGCCGCCTCTAGATCCCATCTAGAGGGGTCGGCCCCTGCCCCTTCCCCTATAAATAGAGGGGGGGAGGCTGCGACACATCTCCAAGGCGCAGCCCTCCCTCCCCAACACCTCTCCTCCTCCGTAAGCGCCTGGCCCTCGCCGGAGTATCCGCACCAACACCACCACGCCACAGCGCCGTTGAGCGAAGCTTCTCAACCTCTCCTTCCCCTTGCTGGATCAAGAAGGAGGAGACGCCTCCCCCCGCACGCGGCGTTGAACGCGGAGGTGATGTCCGCTCAAAGACGGACATCGGTGATTCAATCACGCCGAGTAAGACTCCATCATCACCATCCCCAAGCTTCCCACGCGATCTACAAGTGGTATGTAGATGCAAACCTCTCCCATGACTCGCTGTTTAGATGAACTCATAGATGGATTTGGTGAAACCGTAGGAAAATTTTAATTTTCCGCAACGCTCCCTAACAAAGGGTATCGAGCCGTGTTTATGCGTAGTTCTCTAATGCACGAGTAGAACACAATTTTGTTGGTGGATCTTGTCAACTTACTTGCCTCTACTAGTATTTTCTTGGTTCAACGGTATTGTGGGATGAAGCGCCCGACCAACCTTACACGTGACGCTTACGTGAGACCGGTTCCACCGATTGACATGCACTAGTTGCATAAGGTGGTCGGGTGTTTGTTCTCCCACTTTAGTTGGAGCGGATTCGATGAAAAGGGCCCTTATGAAGGGTAAATAGAAGTTGACAAAATCACGCGATTATTCGTAGGTAAGAAAACGTTTGCTAGAACCCAATCGCAGCCACGTAAAAGATGCAACAACAACTAGAGGACGCCTAACTTGTTTTTGCACATTGATCAAGTGATGTGATATGGCCAAGTTGTGATGAATGATGAATTGTGATGTATGAGATCATGTTCTTGTAATAGGATTCACGACTTGCATGTCGATGAGTATGAAACCGCAGGAGCCATAGGAGTTGTCTTTAAATTTTTTATATGACCTGTGTCATTGAAGAACGCCATGTAAACTACTTTACTTTATTGCTAAACGCTTAGCTATAGAAGTAGAAGTAGTCGTGGCGGACAACTTCATGAAGACACGATGATGGAGATCATGATGATGGAGATCATGGTGTCAACGGTACAAGATGATCATGGAGCCCCAAGATGGAGATCAATGGAGCTATGATATTGGCCATATCATGTCACAACTATATAATTGCATGTGATGTTTATTATGTTTATGCATCTTGTTTACTTAGGACGACTAGTAAATAAGATGATCCCTTACAAAAATTTCAAGAAGTGTTCTCCCTTAATCGGCACCGCTGTTACAGTTCGCTTCTAAGCACCACGGATGATCGGGTGTGATGGATTCTTACGCTCACATACAACGGTGTAAGACAATTTTACACAAATAAAACACTTAGGGTTAACTTGACGAGCCTAGCATGTACGCATGGCCTCAACACGGAGACCGAAAGGTCGAACACGAGTCGATGGAAGATACGATCAACATGAAGATGTTCATCGACGATGACTAGTCCGCCTCACGGATGATCGGACACGGGCTAGTCGACTCGATCGTAACACTTAGATGACTAGAGGGATGTCTAATCTAAGTGAGTTCATAATTTGATTAGAACTTTATTATCATGAACTTAGTCTAAAACCTTTGCAAATATGTCTTGTAGATCAAATGGCCAACGCTAATGTCAACATGAACTTCAACGCTGCCTAGAGAAAACCAAGTCGAAAGATGATGGCAAGAACTATACGGACGGGTCCTAACCCGAGGATCATCCTCATAGCTGCCAGAAGCAATATGTCCTAGAAGGACCGCTAGGTGACGCCTCCCGTCCCTGCAGAACCAAGACATTATGAATGCTTGGCAAACTCGGCGATGATTACTCCCTCGCTCAAGGGCATGCTTTACAGCTTAGAACCGGGCTCCAAAAGCGCTTTTGAGCATCACGGAGCATATGAGATGTTCAAGAGCTGAAACTAGTTTTCCAAGATCATGCCCGGTCGAGAGTATGATGTCTCCAAAGTTCTACAGCTTGTAAGATGGAGGAAAACAGTTCCGGAGCACATCCTCAAGATGTCCGGACAACCATATGACCCAATAACATTAACCTCCCAGATGAGGCGGCATCGACAGAATCCTCCCGCCTCCCACCAAGCTACAAGAGCTTTGTGATGAACTACAACATGCAGGGATGGTGAAGACCATTCCTCAAGTGTTCTCGATGAAGTCAACAGAGGCTGAAATTAAGAAAGAACATCAAGTGTGATGGTCAATAAGACCACTAAGTTCAAGAAGGGCAAGGGTAAGAAGAACTTCAAGAAGGACGACAAAGATGTTGTCGTGCCCAAGCCTGCCGGAAGAAGTCAAAGAATGGACCCAAGCCCGAGACTAAGTGCTTTTATTGCAAGGGAAGGGTCACCGAAGCGGAACTTCCCAAATACTTAGCTTAATAAGAAGGCCGGCAACACCTGAGGTATATTTGGTATACATGTAATTGATGTACCTTTACCAAGATCGAGTAACTCCCGGTATTTGATACCGTGCCGCTGTTCATATTTGTAACTCATGCAGAGCTGCGAATAAACGGAGATCGGCGGCGACGAGGTGACGGCGCGCTGCCGGAATGGTTCCAAGTCGATGTGATCGCCGCCGGCACGCTTCTACATTTACCTACGAGATTAGTTTTGAACCTCAATAATTGTTATTTAGTGCCAAGTTTGAGCATGAACATTGTATCTCGATCTC
>JAHHZJ010006429.1:0-16957 GCA_021437245.1 Aegilops speltoides | reverse complement strand
ATGCCCTCACCACCCCCTCGATTCTGGCTTCTCCCCCTTTTTCTATACCTGGCCTTCCTCACCATTTTCCGACGGTTCGATCTGGGGGTTCGGATGTAAGCCCATCAACTCCCACGGTCGAAGCTCTTAGAGGCTCCGCTTGGCTTCGCGTGAGGAATCTTACCAACCCATTTAAAAGGGAAAAATCATGTTGGTTCAATCGCCCTTCCCTTCGTAAAGCATTCCTCCGATACAATCAAGGTCCCCCAACCAAAATAAAAGAAGAACCCCAAATGCTGGTCCCCGGACCCCAACCGGTCCACTACGCCTAGAAGAAACAACACAAAGGGAAGATCTTCAACAAACCCTCCTTACTTGGCTCCCCCGGGAACTGGCACTGCCGGTTTTGGTTCCGTGAGCCACAAATCAAAGAATCCCATTACCATGGGTATCAAGACACAAAGCTTAATGGGAAAGGAAGGGGTAAAAGTGGTGAGGTTAAAAGAAGCTAAGCATATTTGGTGGTAAACAGCAAATGGACGAGAAGGAAACAAAGGAACAATGTGGAACTAGAAGATCAAGGGGATCCCCCCTCTTAGCCCTCCGTAAAACCGGCACTTCCACCGCCAGAAGGCCATCCGGCTAAACCCTTTGGATGCGCTTTAATTCACCGTGTCAAGATCTACAACCGCATTAAAAATTCCAGCCACAAACCCTGACGGGAAAGTTTTACCGCATTCCCAATTACCCATGAAAGCTCTCCGATAACGGCGAATAAACCCTTTAGAAGACCCATGCCCAATCCCGACCAAGCATTTCGACAATGGAAAACAAACCAAAGGGCCCCAAGCCACAACCCGATGGGCGCCAACCGCTCGGGCAACACCTAAAACCGTTGAGCCGTAACCCAAGTTCTAAGGGATTCCCAACGGGTTTAGTTTACCAAGCTTAGAAAGAGGGGGATAAAGTGATTTTAAATTCTAAGGAAAATAGGTGGTGGGAGGCAAAGGAAAAGCAAGTTGGGCCTTACGACAAGTTTTATTCAAACAACCCCTTTCCTAAATCACCCGACCGAAGGAATGCAAAACCGGGAACTAACACCGTTAAAACTACCAAGAAAAAAACCCTGCATAAGGCCGGCCTTACCCTTTCCAAATTAGATGCAATTTAAATAAGAGATATTTGAACCCAACTAACCCCCTCCACCATGGAAAATTTCAACCCCGCAGCGCAACCATAAGAGGGCTGAAAAAGGGAACATAGCCAAACAACGGTTTGCTGGAAGGGTGTCAAAGGTTAAGGTTTGGCAAATGGGGCTTGAAAAGGGGCAAAGAAGGAAGAACGGGAACTACTAGAAATAGTGGGAGATTGTAAAAGGGTCATTTGCCTAAACGCAAGGAAAAGAACGAGTCCATAAAAACGAACGGGATAGGAATCCCAAACCCCGAACTAAACCGTAAGAAAGAACAAACCGGAAAGAACAAACAACTGAAAACCCAAGCTTCACTTTCCAAAATATGATGATTTTTAAGAGGATGGTATCAAAATGCAACAAAAATCTCAATTATGGAGCTCAATATAAGAAGGGTTTAGAAAAAACATGCAAAAGTTTGATTATTAAAGTATCAACAAATGTTGTTAAACAGGAAGGGGGAAGATAAAAAACACCTACCTAGGCAAGTTTAAATGAGGCCGAAACAAAAAAAAGTCCGAAAACCCATAGCAAAGAATTTCTACCCCCTAAAACTTTTTAAAGAAACAGGAAAAAAAGTACCACAAACTAGGCATTTTTCCACCCCATTTACATTGTTTATTAAATTCGAATTACTTATTTAGTTATGAAATAAACATTTTGCATACATTTAAAACAATGCAAAAAGTTTGACATTTTTAACATAAATGAAAATGGCATAATTAATCTACACAATTTTGAGCAACAATTAAACAATTAATCCATGCAATTATGATTTTATTGCTAATTTTTAGGGTTAACAAATAAATCACGTAACTAAAATCACCAAAAAAGATAAACGGCCGGATTTGTTTGGGAACAAGAGGATTTTGCCACCAAGGCCCAAGGCCCGGCTTTACAAAGGGTGGCTTAAATCACCAAACGGCCTTCCCTGGTTTTTTACCGGGCCCACGGGCCGAGGTTGCCCTTCCCCATCCGAGGGGATAGGAAACAAATTAGAGAAAGGTCGGGCCAGGGGGCCAAAGGAGGTGGGGTCGGGTTACAGCCCCAAGGGGCCGGGCCGGGGGAACAAAGAGGGCCGGGGCCTGAGACTCCGGGGGAGGGGTGGGGCAGAGGGAAGGGGGGGCCTCCCGGGGGTTGGGGCCCCGCAGGGTCGGGCACGCGGCGGGCCCCCAACCGAGGGGCGGGGAAGGCAGGGGGAGGGGGGCGACGGGCGGCGGAAAAGGGGCCTCAGGCCGGGCCGGCCCGGGGGGGAGGGTCGGGGGAACCCAGGCGGGAAGGTGGAGCCAGGGGGGGGGGGGGATTGGGAAAAGGGCGGGCGCGTGGCGGCAAAGAAGGCCTGGAAAGCGAGGAGGCGGGAGGGCTGGGAGGTTGGGGGAAGGGGCAGGGGTTGCCTTGGAAGGGGGGAAATGGGTAAGGTAGGTTCGGGGGTTTGGGGGCGGCCTGGCGCCATTTAATTGGACGAGGGGCAGGGGGGATAAAGGGGTGGGGGGATGGGGCCTAGGGCTAGAAGGAGAAGGAAGGGCGCCCGGGAGTTTTGGGAGAAGGGGGTTTGGAAAAAGGAGAGAGGGTAAAGGGAAGAGGGTCAAAGTTGACCCGAACGCCAACAAAACGGGGCCGAATCGAAAGGGGGTTTTAAAATGAAAGAAGGGGTGGTGATGAAGAGCAGGTGAAAGAAGAAAGAACAAAAGCAAAACGACAAAACCCAAAGGGGAAAAAATAAATTCCAAAAGGCGATGGAGGAATTGGAAAACCTGGTGTTCAACCCAACAACAAGGGACCGGCCCGAGCGGATGGCAAGGGAAAAAGAGGAGAGGAAACAAAGTTTTTTTAAAAATGAAACCAGAACCAAGCAAAAAAAGAAAAACACGGAGAAAATTCAAACAATCCGAAAAGGGCAAGGAGTTTCGGAAATTTGAATTGAAAACATGGTAAATCAATTAATAAAAGAATTCCCATTGGTTAATGGAACCAAGGAAAAGAAGATAGAATTTGGAAAGATCCCAGAGAAAAAGAGAAGAAAACTTGATGAGATGAAAAGATATTGAAGAGATGATACAACACTTGTTAAATGGATAAGCAAGAAAAGAACACGATCCTAAAAAACGAGGTGATGGGTGAAGAGCACAACACCACAATGCTTCCTAAGAACGAAAAGAAGATAGATCCTTGGAATAAAAGAATGGAGAAGAAAATGCCAACTTCTACCACAATTGAATTTGGAAGGCATCCTTGCAAGAAGGTTAGAATAGAGTTGTTGGAAAATCAACAATGAAAAGCACAAGCTTGTTTGGGGCTTATGGAAAACATCTCGAGACTATGAGGTGACAACCGCCACTAATGGAAACCATTGCTTGCTTGAGATCAAGAGAATGAAAACTTTTCACCGAGATGAGAAGGAGACAATTGATCATTGATAAGCACCACAAATAGCAACATTCCAATGGAAGGCTTTAGGTGAAATATAACCCAAGATGACTCCAACGAAGAGATTGATGGATTTAAAATACCTCATTCTTGACAACATGGAATCATGAAACATGAAGGAAATTGTCAAGAGGACATAACACCATCTCAAAAGATAAGATAGAGAGAATTGCACTGGATGCAAGATGAGGAATACTTGAGCTCTCAAAACAAAACATGTGTTGAGCACCATGTTTATTTTAGAGTATAGCTTATGGTCATAACTTCGAGAAAAACTTGAAGAACAATTGAAGAATGAAAGGAACTTGACGAACCACCATGTAGAGCCTCCATGAAGAACCCGAATAAAAGGATGATGAAAAGAAAGAGAAGTTGAAAACAAAGGTGAACCTTTGCAATGATTTAGATGGATCTCCGTGATAATTAGAGCTTGGAACCCGGGAAAAGAGAAGATGAAACAAATGGAACCGAGAATTTTAAGGGCCTTTAAAGAATTAATCACTTGGGTGAACAAGAATAAGAATTATGTTATGCTTATCCTCACCAATTAAATTGATGACAATCAACGGATTTGGCATACTACTTATTTCGAGAAAGGATTAAAAGAGATATATCAAAACTTGAGAAGGTCTTCAACAACCATCGGGGATTGGAACAACAAATGAATTGATATGATGAACAAGGAAGAGATATCTTGAAAGAAACCAAGAATTGAAAAAGAGAGTAGCAAGGGCACAATTCAACCGAAAGAATTGGAAACAATGAAGATACTTGAGGGGATTTAGATAAAGGGACAAGAGATCATGAGCTGATTAGAGGATATTTGAACGATGCACCGTAAGATTTAGAGAACGATAGCTACGCAGAGAATGAAGAATTATGAATGATGACCTTGAGGAAAGAAATGGAAACAACTCATGAAATGCTCCGGATGGGTGAAAAGATTCTCACAATCGAAAACAATTAGGAGAGGATGGCAAAAGCTAGCACCATGAATCTTGAAGAGAATAGAGCAAGATTTAAGAGAAATCCTTCTTCGGTCTTCAAATGATGAGAATGACAACAGAAACACCACCAAGATTTATTGAGTCACACCAAAGAATCAAAAGCAAGAGGTTGAGCCAACTATGAAAGAATTTGAAAGATCTTGGAGAAAAGCATTTGACGATGATAACTCATTCTACGCCAAACTTGGAGAAGAATTTAGGATAGCTGGGAAAATATAAGAGTCGTAAGATCCCGAAAAGACCGGGGTTAGGGCCCACTAAACGAAACACCGCTGGAAATGATTTTAAAGAGAAATTCCCTTGAATTAAATGGCTTGAATGAGATAACAATTCCAAATGGCTTGAACGGATTAAGAATGGAAACACAAATCTTCCCCATATCTTCAAGACTTAACAAATGAATAACGAGAAGTGAAAGATTAAGAGGTGCACCGGATTAAAAAGCATTTGAAACAAGGAAAGGGATATGATGAATATCAAAAGCTTGATATGGATCCACCGACAAGAAAGAAAAGAAAAAAAACGAAGGATGATGAACTTGAAACTCTGGAGCATCTTCATGGGAAATCACGGATAAGAACATTGATTGAAAAGAATGAAGAGACTTCACATGAATTGGATACTTGATTAAGAAATCGTTCCTTAAAAAAGGTGGAGGGCGGAAAAAAAGGCAATTGGGACGGATGAAACAAACACCGTGAGAAAACTTAGAAATGATCTTATGGATGGGGAGAATGATCGATCCACTTGAAGAGAAGCACGCCGGTAGGAAAGGAGTTGACATGACAAAATCAATGATCAAAAGGATTAGTATTCACATAGAAATACGAACACCGCTTAGGAAAGGTATGGATTCAACATTTGACATTGAAGCAACCAATACCACAACTCAAAACAAAACAAAGGTGTCGGGACGGGAAGATGGAGGGCCCCGCCCAAAGCACCTATGGGGCCGGGCCCCTTCGGGAGTGGACGAGGGGGGAGGAGGCACAGAGGACGAGGCGATGCACGCGGGGGATTTTTTACCCCTTACCGGCCCCAAAGATGTCGGACGGACGGATGGGGAGGCCCGCCGCAAAGCACCTAGGGCCGGGCCCTTCGGGTGCGGACGGGGCGGAGGAGGGAGAGCTGAGGCGATGAATTTTTACCCGCCGCCCGGAGACGCCAAAACCCTACCCTGCCTTTGTGTTTATTTGATCTCCCAAGAATGGGTGGTGGTGTGGTGGTTGGGGAGTCCACCTTTGCGCGAGAGTTCCCGATCCCTCCAACCCCCACGCTTGATGGGCCTCCTTTATAGTGCCAACACCAACAGTGTCAACGAGGAGAAAGGGGTAAAATGTAAAAGAGGTGGTAGTTGGAAAAAGCGGAACAAAGGCAGCCAAAGGCTTGAAAAGGGTTTCTACCTACTTTGACAAGGGGGACAAAGGATTTAAGCCGCCCCCCCCAAAAGCCCCCGCCTCGGCCTCCGCCACGGCGATGGATCCACCACCGGAGTGCCACCCCCCCTAGGCTGCACAGATGCCACGGCCTCGGAGAGGGCTCACAGCACGCCATGAGGGAGGCGGGCACGAAGTTTCTCCCAAGTACCTTGCCGGGTCTTGATCTTGCCGACCCTAGCTTGTCGGGTTTTGAACTTGTCGCCCTCCATTTCCCCACGGTTAGGCCGAGGCGGTCTTCACGAATAATTTTTAGTCCCCCGGCGAGTCTTCGCCAGGGCCTTGCGGAGTGATGTAATCTTGAGCTGACGGCCTTTCCCAAGCTCTTGCCGGTCTTGATCTTCTGTCTTGTATACTTTGTTCTTGAATAGCTCGATATGGAGCAGAATGGTCTCCCAAGACATGGTGGATCCAAATGGGAACGGGCTGGACAAGTTGGGGTACCGAGGTACCCCTACCTTAGTACACCGACAGAGCCCCCCCGGTTACCCGGGAGGCGTGGGCGGCCCAAAATGTGCACGGGCACACGAGGCCCACCGGCCGACCCACCCCATCCGCCATTTAATGCCCGCCGCCGACCCCAAAAGCTCCCCGCCTTGCCTCCGTCACACGGCGATGGATCCACCACCGGAGTGCCACCCCCTAGGGTTGCACAGCCATCCGCCACGCGCCTCGAGAGGCCGGCACGCGGGATGAGCGGAGGCGGCAAAGCAAACTCCCCAAGTACCTGCCGGGTCTTGATCTTGCCAACCCAGCTTGCGGGTTTGTAACTTGTCGCCTCCCTTCCCCGGAGCCGATAGCGCCGAGGCGGTTTTCCATATAATCTTTAGTCTCCCCTGCAGCCTTCGCCAGGGCCTTCGGAGTGATGTAATCTTGAGCCTGATTTTCCGGCAAGCCTTCCGGGTCTTGATCTTTGCCTTGTATACTTTGTTCAATAGCTCGATATGGAGCAGAATGGTCTCCGCAACACATGGTGGATCCAGGGAATGGGCCTGCACGTTGGTTACCGATTTCACCTTAGTAAACAGAGCCCCGGCCACACCTGCCGAAGGGCCAAAAAACGCACGGCACACGAGGCCCACGGGGTCGACCACTTCTGATCCGCGCATTTAATGGCCGCAAAAAAGCCCCGCCCTTTGCCTTCCCCACGGGTGGATCCACCACCGGGAGTGCCACCACCCCTAGGCTGCACACCATCCGCCACGCGCCTCCGGAGGGCCACCCTAGTATGAGCGGAGGGGCACCAGGATTTTAAGTACCTTGCCGGGTCTTGATCTGAATCAGCTTTCCGCTTTGTAACTTGTCGCCCCTCCCGCCGACGCGAGGCCGAGGCGGTCTTCACGAATAACTTTCAGTCTCCCCAGCCTTCCCGCCAGGCCTTGCGTGAGTGATGTAATCTTGAGCCCGAGGCCTTCCGCAAGCCTCTTGCCGGGTCTTGATCTTCCGCCTTGTATACTTTGTTCTTGAATAGCTCGAATGGAGCAGGAATGGCTGAAGCACATGGTGGATCCACCGGGGAATCGGGTGCCGGCACATGTTGTACCGAGGCCCCTACCTTGTAAACCACGAGCCCCCGCCTGGGCACACCGGGGCGGGGCTGTGCCCAAAAAGGCACGGGCCACGAGGCCCACGGCGCCGACTCCACTTCAAGATTCCCTCCCCCCAATCAAGCCGCCAATTGCGGGCGCCATGGGATGGGATCCCACGTTTTAATGAGAAGAGCGAACGCCCCACTTCCCAAAAACAGAGGAAGCCGGGCCCCGCTTTCTTGCTTCTCCTTCCTCCTCCGAAACCGGCGCCCCCATTCCTCCGCCGCCTTGCGAGGCTCCGAGGGCACGCCACCCGCAGGCAGAGGCGGCCACCCCCTTCCTAGGCGCCCGCCCCCGACAAGCCTCTCTTGCCGGGGCCTGACCTACCTCCAACTCCCAAGAAAACAGAGAGGGATCACGGCACCCTTTTTAATTTGTAAGCCCGGGCCTTAGCTTATTTAAAATTGTAATCCCTTCTATCATGTTTTTCATCCCTATGGACTTGTATCAAACTAGGATGTTTTTAAAAAGAGGGAAAGTTCCGGATGAATCTTGACTTTGTGCCTTGTATGTTCCTATCCCACGCCTGGGAGCTTGCCGGGCAACACGCTGCGAAAAGGGCAGTTCCGGGGTGTTGCTTCCCAAAAACAACCTTGCGGCCATACGCTTAACTTGTCGAAAGGGCTCGAAGCAAGGTAGGTGCAGCGCACACTTGTGTTTGCTGAGCGGACTTAACAAAACAAGCACGAATCCAGCTTGGCTTCCACAAGAAGATGTCATTCAAAGATGCCCCCGCTTCCCGGTCCATGAGAGGATGCATGACGGGATGAAAACTTATTCGAATCGACCCCAAAGAACTCCGCTTGCCGAGACGATTGATACGATTTCCCCACGCTTGCTCCGGAGAAATCTTTCCCGAGCTCTGGCGGGGTTTCACGGAGATTAATCTTGGGCGGCCCCCAAAGAACCGGCTTGCCGGGGCCTTGGGGCGCCTCGTTTCTCCTTGTTGCGAATTTCGCCATGAAAAAAAGAGACAGATCAAGAAATCTTCATCGTACGGATATGTACATAAATCTTGATTTGTAATACGAGGGTTGCCCTTTTCAGATGTTTATATTTACGCTTGGGAGGCCGGTCGCAACACGCTTTGGAAAGGGGAACATCGAGCCCGGCCGGTTGGTGTTGCTTCCGCAGCAATTGCGCCAGGCAGCGCGCTTTGTGTTTGGAGGGACTAAACAAGGCAAGGGCGAGTGGACCACACTTGGCCCTTCCGACAAGTCTCTCATAGGCGACATCTCACGGGGGCTCGCCACGTACACCCCACCTTACATCCTTTGGGCCGCTTTACCCCACGTTAGGGGAACTTGGTCGCAACACGCTTGCTGAAAAGGGAACATCAGAGCGGCCGGGTGTCGCCCAAGCAACCTTGCCGGGTCCAACAAGGACGCCCTTAACCTCCGAGCAGACTAAACGAAACAAGGGCCGCTTGTCGCTCACTTTTAACTCGCTGAGTGTGCTCAAGCAAGATAAGGGTGCGCTATTGCAGGCCCTCCACGACAAAGTTTGCACAAAGGACTAACGCAGAGGGAATAAATATAAAAGCATGGAATTAAGGAGTGCTCGCAAAGCTCGAGCAACTTAGCTTTTTTTTCGCTTCCTTGCACTTGCTTGGAGCTCGATGGCCCTCGACGGCAAAGCAGGCCCGGGGAGATGCCGAACAAGCACTGAGCTGCCTCCCGGCTTAGAGCGCCCGAGGAGCGGCGCTTGGGAGTGACACGGCTGTCCTAGCCGGACGGAGCTCGATGGGGATCTCGACGACGCCAGAAGGCCCGGAGATGCGCGCGGAGTGGAGGGGAACGGGCGGCGAGGAAAGGATACGCCGGACTCCTAGTAGCGGAGGAGCGGTCCTGCCCCGATTTCCTTTGCTTACGAGACTAGTCCGGATCCCGCGAGCCCCCGTTTTGCCAGAGGTGGATACCACCCCGTGGTATGGCGCGGGGTTGTCGGGCGCCGGATGGAGGGATCCACGGAGACCGAGGCGCGTCATCCGCTCCCCCCCGATTGTGGCGCCCGGAGTACCCGCCGGTGTCCACCTTTCCCCGGCGTTTCCTCCGCCACCGCCGCCCTGGGGAGACGCAGACGGTTCGCCGCCCGCCCGGGCCATGACGCATTGTCGACGGTTTGGCGAAACCGGAGAGGTTGATGAAGAACGCCCGCTAAGAGGATCGGTCCCGAAACCTCGACGCTTTACCGGCGCGCCAAAGATTGGGACGGACGGATGGAGGCCCGCCCCGGGGCACCTATGGGCCGGGCCCTTCGGAGGCGGACGAGGCGGAGGAGGCAAGAGAGGACGAGGCGGCACGCGGCGGATTTTTCCCCTCCGGGCGCGCCAAAGATGTCGGACGGGACGGATGGAGGACCGCCCGAGCATTTGGGGCCGGGCCCTTCTGAGGCGGTAAGGGCGGAGGAGGCAAGAGAGGATCGGGCGATGCACGGCGGATTTTACCATTTCGCCGACGCAAAACCCCATGCTTTGTGTTTAGATTTGATCTCGCCAAGAATGCGAGGTGGTGGGTGGTGAGGGGTGAGTCGATCCAGCCCCGCAGAGGCCCGATCCAATCCAACCCCCACGCTTGCATGGGCCCCTTTTATAGTGCCTGTGGGTCACCAACAAAGTGTCAACGAGAGAAAGGGGTAAAATGTAAAAGAGGTGGTAGTTGGAAAAGGGAACAAAGGGCCAAAAGGTTGAACAAGGGTTTCACCTTTTGACGGGGAAAAGGCATTTAAGCCCCACCGAACCCCAAAAGCTCCCGCCTCTGGCTCCGGCCACCAATGGATCCACCACCGGAGTGCCACCGACCCTAGGTTGCAACCCATCCGCCACGCCTCCCGGGGAGGGCTCCAGGCCTGCAATGAGCGAGGCGGGCACACGATTCCTAAGTACCTTGCCGGTCTTGATCTTGGGACCCGAGTTGTCGCTTTGTAACTTGTCGCCCGCCTCGCCGACGCGGTAGGGAGGCGTGTCTTCACGATATAATCTTTCTAGTCTCCCCGAAAGCCCTTCGCCAGGCCTTTGAGTGATGTAATCTTGAGCCCGAGCCCCGCAAGCTCCTCTCCGGGTCTTGATCTTCGCTTGTATACTTTGTTCTTGAATAGCTCGAATGGAGCAGAAGGTTCCGGGAAACGGTGGATCCAAATGGGAATCGGGGTCCTGCAGACGTTAAAAGATTCTACCTTAGTACACGGCAAAAGGAGGCTTGATAAGCCGAACAAATACATATGATAGAGATTTACCCAATCCCATATCATGCATCCGTAAAAGATATTCTAGGAGCTACTTGAATTTCCCACCTATAAACTCCCAAACTTTCTCGTTATGCAACTGTGTTCGAAGGAAGCAATATATCTCACCCAAACTAACAATACCTACATCCAAGCGATCCATCCCAACAATAACCAAGAAACCTTCGAAATCGTGGTACCTCAACCTTCAAAAGCATCCGTTATATAGTCATGGCAATATCCCGGATCACCCAAGATGGTTATGGGTTATCTCACCAACAACTGAAAAAGAGATTTTTGATGTCCCGAAAACTTGGTATTAATCAACGATAAAATTATGACGACAACACCTCGAGCTCAACTCCCCGACACCTTCCACTAAACCCCCCGACGGAGGCACCAAGACAATTTGTCATCATAAAACCATTAACGATTCCAAGATGGGATCCTAAATTTTTAGTGAAATTTGAGAAGAGAAGAGTCAAAATCACGGATGCCTTACCGAAAAGGGACCGAGGAGTAAAGAATTCCAACTCTCCGATATATATAATCCTAAATGACTCAAAACATTTTTTAGACACAACTCGCCGCTAAAAATGATCACAAAGGTCCGGGGCTCGAACCAACTTTATCCCCGATGCGGTATATTCCCACGTGTCGGGCACGACTTAGAGGCATAACCGCATTGAAAGCAATGTCCAAGTGAGGTAATTTCACACAACCCATGTTATACATAAGGAAAGAGATACATAGTTCTTACAATCGCCACTTCACACAATTACATGAATAAAGCATTACATCATCCAGATACAATCAAGGTCCGACACGGAACCAAAACAAAAGAAGAACCCCAAATGGAAGGTCCCCGATCGACCCCAACTGGCTCCACACGATCAACTAGAACGAAACAACACAAAGGGCAAGATCTTCAACGAGCTCCCCTTGAGCTTGGTTGCCACCGCCTAACATAGGCACCGCAAACTGGTTTTGAAGTATCCGTGAGCCACGAACTCAAAGAATCCCATTACCATGGTATCAAGACTAGCAAAGCTTAATGGGAAAGGAAGGGTGGGTGAGGTTAAAAGAAGCTAAATATGGTGGCTAACATACCAAATGAGAGCGAGAAGAGAAACAAAGGAACGGTCGTGAAGCTAGCAATGATCAAGAGGTGATCCCAACACCTACTTACGCCAAACATAACAGGAACCGTGTTCACTTTTGACTCCGAAGAGACCATCACGGCTACACACGTTGATGCTTTTAATTGGATCCGTGTCAAGTTATCTACAACCCAATTAACAAATTCCCATCTGCCACATAAACCCACGGCCTAAAGTTTATACCCGCAGGGGTGTCCCAACTTACCCATGACAAGCTTCCGATCAACGGGAATAGACCTTTCCCGGAAGACCGACCTTGGAACCTTGACATCAAGACATTTCACAATGGTAAACAAGACCAAAACCCCCGATACCGCAACCGATAGGAGCTGACATATCTGTCCGTGGCAACACCGGATAAAAGGCCTTTAAAGAACCGAACCTGTTGCTAAGGATGGTCTCGACGGGTTTAGTTTGGACCAATGCTTAGACAAGCACCGCCCGGGGATATAAAGATGACCTTTTAATTACTCCAAGGGAAAAGTAGGGGTGGTGAGGCAAATGGTAAAAGTCAATGTTGGGCCTTTGGCAAGTTTTATTCAAAGAACCGTGGGGTCCATAACACCCAAAATGGGAACGCAAAACCGGGGAACATAACACCGTATGACAAACTAGGGCGGCAAGAGGAACAAAACACTGAAAGGGAGCCTTCCACCCTTTACCAAGTATATAGATGCATTAATAAATAAGAGTTTGTGATATCCCAACATAACCCCGCCCCCATGGAGAAATCTTCAACTTCACCGCAAATGCAACGCATAAGAGGGGCGGCAAAGTGGTAACATAGCCAAACAACGGTTTGCTAGGAATGGTCAAAGTGAAAGCACATTTGCTCCCGGTGGTTTTGGTAATTAATGACAACATACTTTGTGGTTGGACTAATGCTTTTATCAAGTATGTTTCAGAAATTCAATCACATTGGCATGGCAAAAGGATCAAGAGGTGGACCCTCAAAATGCTAAGGCAAGCATTGGCAAAAGCTCAAGACTCCATTTTTGGTTTAGTGATCCAAGATCACATTGAGTCCATAGGAAAGCCAATACTATTAAAAGGGATGAGGTTATGATGATGATCCGTTTCAAGTGCTTAGTGATACATCTCCTAAACTATCAAAACTTTCACCCCATTACACCTAAGTAATCTCGGTCCCACCGATATTCCAAACTCACCACACCGAGATGAACCACCCACCATAAAGCCAAACCCTAGAAAACCTTTTTCCGATTCGAACTCGTTCACCAAACTTGAGTTCCAAGCTTCAGAATCCTTCACATCAAATCGGTGTCACCGAGATGATGAAGTCGGTCCACCAAATTGGTTTTTGTCTTTGCAAATCGGACTACCGAGATTGTATTTTTGGTCCCACAAAATCCCAACGCTCACATTATTTGAACTTTGGCTCACCGAAAGGTCAACTTCGTCCCACCGAGATTGGTCAAATTGTGTAACTGGATTTTGTGGAGGCTATAAATACCCTCCACCCCTCTTCATTCGGGGAGAGCCATCAAAGAACTACCACCCTACCTTACATTTCAGAAGAGAACTACCACCTTGTGTTGAGACGTTGCTCCACTCCCACCATATGAAGCTTGATCTCTAGCCTTCCGTTGCTTTCCACTCAATCCTTTCTTCCACCACGCCAAACTGAGGAGAGTTGAGTGTTGGGGAGATTATCATTTTAAGCACAAGAGCAAGGAGTTCATCATCATCAACAACATCTATTACCTTTTGGAGGGTGGTGCCCTAGATTGGTTAGGTGTCGCTTGGGAGCCTCCGCCGAGATTGGAGTTGAACCAAGAAGGTAAGGGCAAGGAGATCGCCACTGTGAAGATCTACCCCAGTAAGGCTAGTCCTCCCGGCCATGTGGAATAGACAAGGTTCTTCTTGGGACCCTTCGTGGGTGGAGCCTCCGTGGACTCTCGCAGGCTACCTCCGTGGGTTGAAGTTCCATCAACGGGAAGTACATAGCACCACCTATCGGAACCACGAGAAAATCACCGCCTCCAAATTGGCTGATCTTTCCACTTTCTTTACTACTTGTAATTTACTTTCCGCTGCCCATACCTAGAATTGCATGTAGTGTGCTACTTGACTTTGTGTGTTATGCAAAATCCCAAAACTTCCTTGATAAAAGACTAATTTTTATCTTGTCGAGTAGTCTAATCACCCCCCAGACACTCTCACCTTCTTCGATCCTACAATTGGTATCGAGCATTGGTCTCCATTGCTTTGGTTTACACACCATTGGAGGAAGATGGACGTTCACGCTTGGGGAGTGTTAGCCATAGAGTGCCTATTTTAATGGAGTGTCCTATAACTTGGAGGATTGAAATGCTTATTATCTTTAAGACTTAAACTTGCAAATATGTTGAGACCCCTATTGTCCATTTGACCCCTTGCACCCTACCATGGATGAAGAGCTTGATTTGCTTCAGAACCTTAGAACCGAATCTTATCATTAGAGGGTTACCCGATAACTTGCTTAAGCTCCAACAAACTTTGAGTGGTTTTGTATGTGGAAGTTTTGGAAGAACTTTATCCGGATCTTTTGAGAGGTCTTGATGAAATTCTATACAAGACTATTGAATTTGATATGATGCTCCAATGATCCCAACTTTGATAAATGCTTTTGAGCTTCGTGATCTTATGAAAAGAAGGGTGATCCGTCTTATCAATGTTCTAATTAGAAATGCTCTTGTATTGCATTCGATGATTATTGTCACTGACAAAACTAATGAAGTAGTTTCAAATTGACCTAGGTGTTTGATGAACAATCTATGGGTCAATATGTGATGAGCATGAGCATGATGATGATTATCCGATTCACCGAGCTAGACAAGATCATGAAGAGTCTCAATTTATGGCAACTGAGAGACTACATATCCGGAAAAGAGGATTCTTGATAGTGGATGCACCACCACATGACCGGAGAAAAGACATGTTTCAGAGCTTGCAAAGAACGATGGTCCACGAAGTATGTGACTTTGGAGACAACCCAAGGGTAAGGTATTGGCCTTGGTAAGGTGGCCATATCTCATGATAGCTCTATTCAAAATGTCATGCTTGTAGAATCACTTGGATACAATTTACTTTCCGTTCAGATTAGCGATTTTGGATTCAATGTGCTATTCATCAAGTAGATTGCCAAGTCTTTCGTCGGACAATCATAACATGGCATTTACCGATCCGGAGGTGATCTATATATTGTTGATTTCACTAAGAAAGCCCAACCTAGAGCTTGCTTCATTGCAATCCGCTAAAGGTTGGTTATGGCATAGAAGGCTTGGACATGTTGGTATGGAATTTAGACAAGTGATCAAAGGTGATCATATTCTTGGTGTTAAAGATGTTTTCTTTGACAAAGATAGACTTTGGGTTTTGTCGCAGAAAACAAGTAGGTGGAAGTCATCCCTGGAAAATAACAAGGAGACCGCGAGCTTCTTCATATGGATCTTTCGTCCCAATGCACAAAAGCCTTGGTGGTAACCCTTTGGTCTAGTTATAGTTGATGATTATTCCAGATTTACGGGTATTTTTCTTTGACAAATCGGGTTCAGAGAATCTTCAAAACCTTTGCCGAAAGGCCCAAAATCAATTTGAGGTGAAGATCAAGAAAGTTCGGAGGACAATGGAACGGAGTTCAAGAACGCCAATGTAGACTCTTTTCTCGATGAGGAAGGATTCTACATGAGTTCTCGACTATGTACACTCCTCAACAAAATGGAGTTGTTGAGAGGAAGAACCTAACGCTAATAGAGATGGCGAGAACGATGCTTGATGAATACAAGACATCAAGCATTTCGGGGAAGCGGTCGAGACACTTGTCATGCTATCAATCAGGCTTTATCTTCATAAGCTCCTCGGCAAGACATCATACGAGCTCCTCACCGTAACAAACCCCAAGTGGGATACTTTCGTGTCTTTGGTTGAAATGCTATATCCTTGATAAGCATCGCGGTCTAAATTTGCTCCTAAAACTCATGAAGGCTTTTTGTTGTTATGGATCAAACTCCCACACCTACCGTGTCTACAACAATTTCACCCGAAAGGTTGAAGAGACGGTAGACGGAAGTTTGATGAATCTAATGGCTCGCAAGTAGAGCAAATGCCTATTGATGTAGGAGACAAGGACCCATCGAAGCCATCCAAGATTTATCTATTGGAAAGATCCGTCCCATGGAAGTGAAGGAGAGTACTCATCTACATATGTGGAGCCCCCTACCTCACGGCAAGATGAACCTCAAGGCAACATGGAGGCCTCCACAAGTGGAACTCACCAAGATGAGGAAGTGCAACAAGAAGATCCACCACAACCTCCTTCTCCACCGCCTCAAGACAACACCAACAACAATGAAGAAGAAGAAGAGGAAGATGAAGATGATGAGGAAGCTCAGCCACAACCTCAACAAAAGCTATCCCGAGTCCGAGTCAAGAGTCAAGAAAAATCATCCTGTGGAACAAATGATGAACGACATCAACTCCAGGAGAATTACTCGCTCTAAAACTCGCTTAGCTAACTTTTGTGAGCATTACTCATTTATCTCTAGTATTGAACCTATGAAGGTAGAAGAAGCACTTGAAGACCCGGATTGGGTGAACGCTATGCACGAAGAGCTACACAACTTCGAGAGGAACAATGTATGGACTTTGGTAGAGAAGCCCAAGGATGATCAAAACGCATTGGAACCAAATGGGTGTTTGAACAAGCAAGATGAAGATGGACAAGTCATCCGCAACAAGGCTCGCCTCGAGCTCAAGGTTACACACAAGTCGGTATGGACTATGGTGAGACCTATGCCCCTTTGCTAGACTTGAGTCCATTCGCATTCTTCTTGCTTATGCCAACCACCATGATATTACTCTATCAAATGGATATCAAAAGTGCTTTCCTAAATGGTGAAATTGAGGAGGAAGTATTTGTGAAACAACCTCCGGTTTGTAATCC
>JAHHZJ010006414.1:0-11474 GCA_021437245.1 Aegilops speltoides | reverse complement strand
CTTCATTAAGTAGATATACCCATATCTCGCTCAAATCATCTGTGAAGGTGAGAAAATAACGATATCCGCCACGAGCCTCAACATTCATCGTGCCACATACATCTCGTATGTATGATTTCCAACAAATCTGTTGCTCTCTCCATAGTACCGAGAACGATGCTTTAGTCATCTTGCCCATGAGGCACGGTTCGCAAGTACCAAGTGATTCATAATCAAGGATTCCGTAAGTCCATCAAGATGGAGTTTCTTCATGCTTTAATCGATATGACCTAAACGGCAAAGTCACAAATAAATTGCACTATCATTATCAACTCTGCATCTTTTGGCTTCAACATTATGAATATGTGTATCACTACTATCGAGATTCAATAAAAATAGACCACTCTTCAAGGGTGCATGACCATAAAAGATATTACTCATATAAATAGAACAACCATTATTCTCTCGATTTAAATGAATAACCGCCTCACATCGCATAAGATCCAGATATAATGTTCATGCTCAACGCAGCACCAAATAACAATTATTTAGGTCTAAAACTAATCCCGATGGTAGATGTAGAGGTAGCGTCGACGGCGATCACATCGACTTTGGAACCGCTTTCCCACGCCAGATCGCACCTCGCCCTGGCCGTGCTCGCTTATTCGTAGTCCCTGCTTCGAGTTGCAAATATTAGCAATGTAACCAGATCAAATACCCAAGTGCTACTACGAGCTCTAGTTAGGTACACATCAATAACATGTATATCACATATACCTTTGTTCAATTTGCCATCCTTCTTATCCGCCAAATACTTGGGGCAGTTCCGCTCAAAGGACTAGTCGCTTGAGAGAAGCACTCGCTTGTGCTTAGGTCCAGACTTGGTTTTTCTCTGAGCAGCAACTTGCTTGCCGCTCGCTTTGAAGTTTCCTTCTTCTTCCCTTTGCCCTTCTTCTTGAAACTAGTGGTCTTGTCGACCATCAACACTTGATGCTCCTTCTGATTTCTACCTCGCATGCTTTCAAAGATCGCCAAGAGCTCGAATAGTCTTGTTCATCCCTTGCATATTATAGTTCATCACAAAGCTCTTGTAGCTTGGTGGCAGTGATTGAAGAATTTCCAATGACACTATCATCGGAAGATTAACTCCCGCTTGAATCAAGTGATTGTTATACCTGCATATTCTCGAGTATATGTTCACCGACGTAACTATTCTCCTCCATCTTGCAACTATAGAACTTATTGAGACTTCATATCTCTCAATCCGGCATTTGCTTGAAATATTAACTTCAACTCCTGAACATCTCATATGCTCCATGACGCTCAAAACGCCGCTGAAGTCCCGGTTCTAAGCCGTAAGCATGGCACATCGAACTATAGAGTAGTCATCAGCTTTGCTCGCCAGACGCTCATAACGCCGCTGCCAGATCAGCAAGCAGTTCGCACCCAGCGATGCTTCCAGACGTAACTCTTCTGGCAGCAATGAGGATAATCCTCAGTTACGGACCTAGTCCGTAATTGCTACCATCATCTTTCAACTTTGCTTTCTCAAGGAACGCATTAAAATTCAACGAACAACAAAGACGAGCCATCTATCTACAAACAAACATAGACAAGCAAGAAGGATCGAAGTATGTCTAGAGGGGGTGATTAGACTACTTGACAACTTAAAAGTTTAGCCTTTGATTAGGACAAGTTTTTAGCAAGTTCACAATGATGAGCAAGTCAAGTATCACCCTACACATGCAATTCTAGAGTAATGGCAGCGGAAAGTAAATTGCACATGTAGTAAATAAGAGGTGGAGAAGAGCAAACGCAATTTGGAGACACGGAGATTTTTCTCGTGGTTCCGATAGGTGGTGCTATCGCCAATCCACGCTGATGGAGACTTCAACCCACGAAGGGTAACGGCCATGAGAGTCCACGGAGGGCTCCACCCACTAAGGGTCCACGAAGAAGCAACCTTGTCTATGCCATCATGGCCTACGCCCACGGAGGACTAGCCTTACTCGTAGATCTTCACGAAGTAGGCGATCTCCTTGCCCTTACAAACTTCTTGGTTCAACTCCACATCTTGACGGAGGCTCCCAAGCGACACCTAACTAATCTAGGAGGCACCACCTCCAAAAGGTAATAGATGGTGTTGGTGATGATGAACTCCTTGCTCTTGTGCTTCAAATGATATCTCCCCAACACTCAACTCTTCTCACCGATTTGGCTGTGGTGGAGGAAGGGATTGAGTGGAAAGCAACTTGGGAAGGCTAGAAATCAAGTTTCATATGGTAGGAGGAGCAACTTGATCTCAACACAAGGGTAGGTAGTTCTCTTCTCGTAAATGTAAGGTAGGAGTGGTAGTTCTTTCGATGGCTCTTCACTAATGAAGAGGAGGTGGAGGGTATTTATAGCCTCCACACAAAATCCAACTGCTACACACATTTGACCAATCTCGGCCGACTGGTTGACAACTCGGTGAGACCGAAAGTTCAAATCTTGTAACGTTGGGATTTTCGTGGGACCGAAAATACAATCTCTTGCTAGTCCGATTCTTCCAAAGTCTAGGGTTTGCCAATCTCGGGGACCGATTTTCTCATCTCGGTGACACCGATTTGAGTACGTATGTTACAGTAGGTTGGCAACACCAATTTCGTAAGACCGAGTTTGGAATCGAAAATCCAAATTTCTAGGGTTTGGGTATATGGTCGAGGTGGTTCATCTCGTGACTGAAGTTTATGGAATCGGTGGGACCGAGATTACTTATGAGTTTATGTTGGAATGAAAGATTGCTGATAGTTTGAGAGATAAATCATTAAGCACTTTGAGCAACCAGATCATCATCATAACCTCATCCCTTTAATAGTATTGGCTTTCCTATGGACTCAATGTGATCTTGGATCACTAAACCAAAAATGGAGTCTTGAGCACTTGCCAATGTTTTCCTTAGCATTTTGAGGGGTCCACATCATCACCATTGCCATACCCATATCATCGAACTTTCTCAAATATTCTCAAGAAACAATTAGTTCAATGATATATATGTTGTTATTAATTACCAAAACCACCCGGGATTAGTTGCACTTTCAATCTCCCCTTTTGGTAATTGATGACAACATATAGATCAAAGCTTCGACAAATGATATAATCAATGAATAACATCGTCGCTTTGAGAAGTATGTGATAAGCAAGAGCTCCCCTAAATTTGTGCATTATTTAAGATTTATGCTTGAATGCAAATGCACAATCGATTAGGATCATGGGTCACTCTTCCATGTCACATACATCTTGGTGGAGCGCACAAAATGATAAGAATGAATAGCATGCACCCAATCACCAAGACATGAGTAAATGATCATACAAGATATGGATAGAATATGATAAGCATTAAGCACTCATTACATAGTATGATCAAGCACTCATCAAAGATAGAGCAAACGAGTATCAAACACACGAAATGTCTCGAAAACTCAAAAGTATCTCAAGGAAAACCGCAAACGAAAGAGCAAAAACGAGCACTCTCTCTCGAAGTCCTATGATCTATACACTTTTCCCTTTGGCAACAAGTTACCAAAAGTTCGAAGGTATAGAGCTAAGCGCCACTAGGGACTCTGGCCGGCGCTCCTGCTCAAGGCCGATGGAGTGGAGATAGCTGCATCCGCAAAAGCTTCACCAAGTCTGTGGAGCCGGAGGAGTAGACACCGGAGCCGGAGCCGAACCGATGGAGCTGTAGGAGGTGCCGATGTCAGAGCCTGGGTCTGCCATCGAATTGCAAATGATCTGGGCTTTGTGGGCACTGCAGCAGTCTGCTCATAGTCATCCCGACTAGATCATCTTCCATCTCCTTCATGAGCTCTCGCTTTCTCCTCTTGGCTTCCTCAATGTCCGCCTCAAGCTTGTTGACGGTGACTGTGACTTCACCACTTTGACATCCAGAGCATGGAACTTATCTTCAACTATCCTCTCAAGACTCTCCCGAGATCGCACTATGCTGGCCAAGCGTAGTTCAATTCTCCGAGTGGCTTCAAGAAGTTGTTCTCCAACGCCTTGGGCTTTGTCGCCATTGTCGCTTCCTTCTCAGCTTTAGCTTGTTTGGCAGCTTCAGACTTTGCGTGTCCTTCACAGATGTGGGAGCATCCTCACCATCACAACTTCATTATCTTCATGTTCAGCTGCAGTGGCAAGTGGGGTCTATCCAACAAGTAGGTGCCCGTACAAACTTGGCATTGATGAGCATCTCAATGTGCGGGCAAACCCACATGACCTCTTCTCGTCTGTCATTGTCCTCTTGATAGTCTCTACTATCGTGTCCATCACCTTAAAAGGTGTCTTGTGATCCGTAATATGCAGCATGTTGATAGAATAGCCTCTTATCATGCGATGGTCTCTCGACTTGGGCATCAAAGTATGCCTCCTAATGGTGTTAGTGGTTGGGAGACCTGCTCAAGATGATATACCGATCCAAGCTTCCATATCTCAACATCCTTGTCCGTACCTCATTGTACATGTTCTTCATTGACTCATGATTCTTCTTGGGAATTCCATAGACATCTACATCATCATCTCTTGATACTGGAGCATTTAGTAGATTAGCCCACTCTTCAACTGTTGAAGAGAATCTCTGGCCTTCTGTCATCCACACAATTCGCCATCCGATAGAAATGTGTCAGGCATAGAACTGCATGATCATCTCATCATTCCAATCACCACTTCGACCAACGAACTCGCAACTCCACATGCAAGAAGCTCTCATGCACATGTGGGAAGTAGTCTCGTGTTTTCACCGCCGATGTATTTCCCACATATCCGTGTCAAGAATAATTGGCTTCTTGTCCATAAGCACTGCCTCATAGAAATCTTGTTGCTCTCGTGTGGAACCTTGAGTCAACAACTGTTCTTCTCCCGTGGCATATGGATCAACTTGCCTCCATAGCCCGAGACCTTTGTCCTTCCTTTCCTTCATATTTTCAGCTCGAGGATGAGCATCATTATGAACTGGCAGCTTCATTCGAGCTTCAAGAATACATGTGCCTCTTCATCGATTCAGCAGTGGCACATTGTCCTTCTTCTTCTCTCAAGCAGTGAATATTTCTTACTGCTTTTGGCTTGGCAGCAGGTTTGGCTTGGGCTGCCTTTTGCTGGAGCCGATGGCTTAGATTTAGTGGGTGCTCCCGCCTCGATGGCATCTCCCATCAACTTAGGCTTCGAGGAGGCCGGGTGCTTCTCATCGTAATCATCATCGCCTTCATCATGAACTAACCTCTTCCTCTTGGAAGTTTTCTTGATCTTGCTAGAGGTTTCTTCTTCCATGCTCACTTCTTTGCAATCGTGGACTTCTTCACCTTGTCGGTGCTTTTTTTTGTCTGTTGCCTTGGTAGTCCTTGGCAACCACTTTCCTCTTAGGCTTGGATGTAATCTCCTCCTCAAAGAACAAAGTCGTAATCCTCCTCATCGTAATTCTCTTCTTCCTGCCCTCGTGGCAGCAGGAGGCAATCCACTTGGGGTGCTCTCTCCATCATCGAAAAACTGCTTGCTTCAGACTTGTGATCGCCTCGAATCTCAACCGTGATTCAGACTGTTCGCTGTCACTTGCATCGTATATGACCGACAACCCGTATAGAATAGGTATAGGCGTAAAAGAAGAGTTATCACAAACTGCAGAGGATTTTGCAAAATAAATGAGTTCAAACTTCAGTTTTAGGTTTTCACAGTAATGCATTTCGTCTCGACCGAGTCTAAAATTCGTGAATCAAGTGTCTAAATGCACTATTCACACCACTTTCGTTGGACCGAAATGGGTTTCGTCTAGCCGAGAATACTAGGGTTTCACTGAATCCTCACTTCGGTCTTACCAATTTGCACAACCTCGTTGAACCGAAAAGTGCAAAGGTAATGGCCAGAGGCCAAATCGGTCATCCGAGAATGTAGAATAGGTCACACCGAGATGTGTTCATGGAAACCTAACCCTAAAATTTTCACTCGAATTTTGTTCTAAGATCTAATCACGGATAGGAAGATTTCAAACTTGGCAAGAAACTAGGCAAAACCTATCGCATTGAATCGAGGTTGAAGCACGAGAGGATGAAACTCACCCAACTTGGTGAATTTTCACCACGGCGGCAACGGCGCGATGAGATCGACCGCTGACGGCGATGGAGACCACAAGAGGGCGCACAAAGCGACGGCGGAGACGATCCGAGACCACGGCGATGGCAGCTAAGGGTTTGGAGGCGAGGCGCTTTGAAGGAATAATCAACGCCACGCCTCGGGTATATATACCTTCACCGCTCGGTGGGACTGTTGGAAAACTCGTGGACCGAGATGGTTAATCGCAAGCAAGCTACTCATTTCGTCACGCCGAATTTGTAACTCGGTTTCACCGAGGTGAAAACCTAGATCAATCCAAGTGATTTCGTCCGTCCGATTTGAGTATATTGGTTTGACCGAAAGTACTTAGAAGGTTTTGGAATTTAAGCTTTGACGGATCGGTGGCTCCGAGTGCTCCTCACCGGTCTGTCCAAAAAGTCTTGTTCAAAGTTTGTGATATAAGCATGAATAGAGTTTGAGACAAGAAAGCATAGATAGCTAGGAGGAACTTAGGCATTCTTGTCCATCCATTTGGTCAAAAAGAAAAATCCAAAAGACCAAAGCAACAAATGGATGTCCTCGAATGGATTAAATCATGCATCCAACATGCTCACACAATAAGGTAGCAAATGAAATATGTGTCAAACATGCACAAACAAAACTCTAGCTATTTGCACACAATTTGGCGATGACTAAGTCATCTATATATGAGTATATTGACTTAGGAGTCAAATGAGAACATTTGATCATAGGTCATACTCATCGTTTAAGCACAAGTGGGGTTACCACTTTTACATAAAGCATTAATGTGTTCACATCATTTGAAGACGCTTTAGCTCAATTCTTAAGAGCAAAGCTCCCCCTTGATGTGAGAACCCCTTTTAAAGGGTCAAACTAACCTTGGGTTGTCGTTGATGACTTCATGTAGATGTTGAAGATGTGGATGCTCAATGTTGATGAAGATCACCAAGAGTTGGGAGCAATCCTTTGATTCGGCACTTTCAATACCTACATGGGTTAGTCCCACAAGGAACAAACATGGATATCCATGGACATAGATTGAAGTACACAATAGATGATGTCCATGAAAGCAATGATTACCTTGTCCCTTGACTTACCAACATGAGGGTTTGTGACTCCATGAACTAGTTCAAGATGTGGAAGTTGATTGCACAAGTTCTTTGCCAAAATGAATGTGAGTGAAGTATGTTGGCGAGTCACCTCAAGAACTCTCTAGTTCTTCTTCTTCGATCCACATCATCTTGATGGGAATCCTTGGGGTAGTAGTTGAGCTTGTCGAAGTAGAACTTGAAGTTTCCTTGGGAACCTTGACCATGGCCTTGGGTGCTTCAATGAATGCATCAATCTCCTCTTGAAGCTTGTCCTTGCCTTTTAGCTTGTGGTCTTGTGGTGGAAGGTCATCTTGAGCTTGTTCCACATTGGAAGAAGTAGGATCATACTTCCTTTTGAGAAACAAACTTTGGAGGATATTGACCTTTTCTTCCCATTCAACACCTTCGGCGTTGAACTTTCGCTCAAAACCAATTCCTTGATTCTTCCTGTCTTCCTTGCTTGCTAACAATTTCTCAAAGCTCTTGCTTCCGCAAGACTCTTGTAGACACCTTTCTATAATCCCTTTCAATAAACTATTTTCTTGCTCAAGTGAAACTTGGCTTGAAACATTGTTAGTGGAATCAAGAGAACTACTAGAAGCAACAATATTTGATTTAGCATGATTATTGTTACTACTAGATGAAGAATTTTTCTTATGCTTGTCATGCTTAGTTTTAATAGGTGGCAAGAAATTAGACAAGAGAAGTCATTTGGCAAGATATGAAGAACTCTTCTTTCAAGATCGCCATTGATAGCTTTTAGAAACTCATGTTCTTGCTCTAGATTGAGCTTCTCGAAGCGTAGCTTCTCATGAGATCTTAGGAGCTCTCTATGATCTTCTTGAGTTGTTTCATGAGCTAACTTAAGAGTGTTTAGTTCTTTAGTTAGACGCTCAATCTTCTTCATAGCATTGTCATTCGACTCTTCTCGACTATAAAGACTATTAGCATGTTCATCATTACTAAGCTCACTAGATTTGTCATGTAAAAGCTCATCTTCACCAAGCAAGTCATCTTCATCACTATTAAAGTCAATAAATTCAGGGTGTGATACCTTGGGGCCTTTTGCCATGAAGCATCGTCCAATTCCTTCATTTGGTGAATCAAACAAGTCATAGGAGTTGGAGTTGAGGACACGAGAGCAAGACCGCAACACCTTCATCTTGACTATATTCGAGTTGGAGTGATAGCTTTTTTCGAGTGATTGTCGGAGTCGGAGCCGAGACCCATTCACCAACATGAGCTTGATGTTTTCTTCTTGTGTAGCTCCTTGATGACTTGTCTTTCCTTTCCGAATCCTTGCTTCTCCGAGAGGATCTTCGCTCATAACGATCATCTCTACTCCTTCTCTTTTCGAGGTGACTCTTCTCTTGAGCTTCTTCTTCTTGGAGATTCTTCTCTTCTTGTGGGGGTCGAACACTCATTTGAGTAGTGTCCGGTCTTCCACAATTGTAGCAGCTTCGATCACGACTAGAAGATCTCTTTTCATCATATGATCTAGACTTTGAGCTTCTTTCCTTGCTTCTACTCTTGTAGAATTTGTTGAAGTTCTTCACCATTAGGCTTATCTCTTCATTGGAAACTAGCTTGTCACTTGAGGATGTGGGAGCTTCAACTGTAGCTTTGTAAGCACCACTTGACTTGTTGTGAAGCTCTTCCTTATCTTTAAGTGTCATCTCATGAGCAACAATTCTTCCAATGACTTCGTAGGCTTGAGATCTTTGTAGTTTGGCATCATTTGGATCAAAGTGCACACGGTGTCATACTTTCCATCCAAAGCTCGAGAATCTTCTTGATGATGAATCGGTCGGTCATTTCTTCGCTTAAGCCGCAATCTCATTGGTGATGAGAGCAAGCCTAGTGTACATTTCAAATACTTCTTCACCTTCCTTCATCTTGAACTTGTCAAGTCGACCTTGAAGAACATCTAGCTTTGATTCCTTCACGGACTCGGTACCTTCGCATTTCACCAAAGTATCCCAAATCTCTTTGCATTCTCAAGACGGCTGATCTTGTTGAACTCCTCGACACAAAGCATTGAAGAGAATGTCACAAGCTTGAGCATTGTTCTCAGAACATCCGCAACTCATCCGCAGAGCTTCGCGATCCGAACTTTTCCTTCCTCAAGAACTCACCTTGCAAGCCAACACAAATAATGCCCCATGCGCAGGTTATGTCCAAGAATATGCATTTTCATTTTATGCTTCCAACTAGCAAAGTTTGAACCATCAAAGTAAGGACCTCTACGAAAATTACCCTCACTAGACGCCATACTCTCCTAGGTTGTGAAACCAAGCTTATGGAGTCCAATGGAGACCAAAGCTCTGATACCACTTGTAGGATCGGAAGTATGTCTAGAGGGGGGGTGATTAGACTACTTGACAACTTAAAAGTTTAGCCTTTGATTAGGACAAGTTTTTAGCAAGTTCACAATGATGAGCAAGTCAAGTATCACCCTACACATGCAATTCTAGAGTAATGGCAGCGGAAAGTAAATTGCACATGTAGTAAATAAGAGGTGGAGAAGAGCAAACGCAATTTGGAGACACGGAGATTTTTCTCGTGGTTCCGATAGGTGGTGCTATCGCCAATCCACGCTGATGGAGACTTCAACCCACTAAGGGTAACAACCATGAGAGTCCACGGAGGGCTCCACCCACTAAGGGTCCACGAAGAAGCAACCTTGTCTATGCCATCATGGCCTACGCCCACGGAGGACTAGCCTTACTCGGGTAGATCTTCACGAAGTAGGCGATCTCCTTGCCCTTACAAACTTCTTGGTTCAACTCCACATCTTGACGGAGGCTCCCAAGCGACACCTAACTAATCTAGGAGGCACCACCTCCAAAAGGTAATAGATGGTGTTGGTGATGATGAACTCCTTGCTCTTGTGCTTCAAATGATATCTCCCCAACACTCAACTCTCCTCACCGATTTGGCTGTGGTGGAGGAAGGATTGAGTGGAAAGCAACTTGGGAAGGCTAGAAATCAAGTTTCATATGGTAGGAGGAGCAACTTGATCTCAACACAAGGGTAGGTAGTTCTCTCTCGTAAATGTAAGGTAGGAGTGGTAGTTCTTTCGATGGCTCTTCACGTAATGAAGAGGAGGTGGAGGGTATTTATATCCACCACACAAAATCCAACTGCTACACACATTTGACCAATCTCGGTCCGACCGGTTGACAACTCGGTGAGACCGAAAGTTCAAATCTTGTAACGTTGGGATTTTCGTGGGACCAAAATACAATCTCGCTTAGTCCGATTCTTCCAAAGTCTAGGGTTTGCCAATCTTGGGGACTGATTTTCTCATCTCGGTGACACCGATTTGAGTACGTATGTTACAGTAGGTTGGTAACACCAATTTCGTAAGACCGAGTTTGGAATCGAAAATCCAAATTTCTAGGGTTTGGGTATATGGTCGAGGTGGTTCATCTCGTGTGACTGAAGTTTATGGAATCGGTGGGACCGAGATTACTTATGAGTTTATGTTGGAATGAAAGATTGCCGATAGTTTGAGAGATAAATCATTAGGCACTTTGAGCAACCAGATCATCATCATAACCTCATCCCCTTTAATAGTATTGGCTTTCCTATGGACTCAATGTGATCTTGGATCACTAAACCAAAAATGGAGTCTTGAGCACTTGCCAATGTTTTCCTTAGCATTTTGAGGGGTCCACATCATCAATATTGCCATACCCATATCAATGAACTTTCTCAAATATTCTCAAGAAACACTTAGTTCAATGATATATATGTTGTTATTAATTACCAAAACCACCCGGGATTAGTTGCACTTTCAAGATCAAAGCAAGATAAGATGCATAAAGGATAAACATCACATGCAATAAATATAAGTGATATGATATGGCCATCATCATCTTGTGCCTCGTGATCTCCATCTCCAAGCACCGCCATGATCACCATCGCCACCGGCGCCGACACCTTGATCTCCATCGTAGCATCGTTGTCGCTACGCCATCTATTGCTTTACGACTATCGCTACCGCTTAGTGATAAAGTAAAGCAATTACGTATGCTTGCATTTCATACAATAAAGCGACAACCATATGGCTCCCGCCATTGCCGATAACTTCGTTACAAAACATGATCATCTCATACAATAAAATATAGCATCACGCCTTGACCATATCACATCACAACATGCCCCGCAAAACAAGTTATTTCTACATTGTTGTTGCAAATTTTACGTGGCTGCTACGGGCTTAGCAAGAACCGTTTACCTATGCATCAAAACCACAACGATAGTTTGTCAAATAGACTCGCTTTAACCTTCACAAGGACC
>JAHHZJ010006411.1:0-20490 GCA_021437245.1 Aegilops speltoides | reverse complement strand
ATATGCATTTTCATTTTATGCTTCCAACTAGCAAAATTTGAACCATCAAAGTAAGGACCTCACTAAAATTACCCTCACTAGACGCCATACTTCCTAGGTTGTGAAACCAAGCTTATGGAGTCCAATGCAATGGAAACCAATACAATGGAGACCAAGGCTCGATACCACTTGTAGGATCGGAAGTATGTCTAGAGGGGGTGATTAGACTACTTGACAATATAAAATTCAGCCTTTGATAAAGACAAGTTTTTGCAAGTTCACAATGATGATCAAGTCAAGTATCACCCACATGCAATTCTAGAGTATTGGCATGGAAAGTAAATTGCACATGTAGTAAAGAGAGGTGGAGAAGAGCAAACGCATTTGGAGACACGGAGAGATTTTCTCGTGGGGTCTGAGTAGGTGGTGCTATCGCCAATCCACGCTTGATGGAGACTTCAACCCACCTGAGGGTAACGTAAGGTCAAGTAGAGTCCACTGAGGGCTCCACCCAAATGGCGGTCCACGGCTAAGCTAAACCTTTTGTTCTATGCCATCATGGCATACGCCCACGCGAGGACTAGCCTTACCTCGGGTAGATCTTCACGGCAGGCGATCTCCTTGCCCTCACAAACTTCTTTGGTTCAACTCCACATCTTGACGCGAGGCTCCTGCTATAACCCAACCAATCAAGGAGGCACCACCTCCAAAAAGGTAATAGATGGTGTTGGTGATGATGAACTCTCTGTTCTTGTGCTTCAAATGATAATCTCCCAACACTCAACTCTCCTCACTGATTTGGCTGTGGTGGAAGAAAGGATTGAGGGAAGCAACTTGGGAAGGCTAGAGATCAAGCTTCATATGGTGGGAGGGAGCAACTTGATCTCAACACAAGGGTAGGTAGTTTTCTTCGGGAAATGTAAGGTAGGAGTGGTAGTTCTTCTCATGGCTCTTCCACTAATGAAGAGGGGTGGAGGGGATTTATAGCCTCCACATAAAATCCAACTGCTACACACATTTGACCAACTTTGGCCAGACTGAGTGGACACCTCGTGAGACCGAAAGTTCAAATCTTGTGAACGCTGGGATTTTTGTGGGACTGAAAATACATCTCTGTGAGTCTGATTCTTCAAATATTAGGGTTTGCCAATCTAAGTGGGACCGACTTATCATCTCGGGTGACACCGATTTGACGATGTATAAGCCACGTGTTTGGCAACACTAGTTTCTTGAGACTGAGTTCGTAATCGAAAATCCAAATTTCTAGGGTTTGGCTATATGGTCGAGGTGGTTCATCTCTGTGGATCGAAGTTTATGGAATCGGTGAACCGAGATTACTTATGAGTGTATATTGGAATGAAAGATTGTCGATGGTTTGGGAGATATATCACTAAGCACTTTGAGCAACCAGATCATTAACATAACCTCATCCCCTTATAATAGTATTGGCTTCCTATAGACTCAATGTGATCTTGGATCACTAAACCAAAAATAGAGTCTTGAGCTTTTGCCAATGCTTGCCTTTAGCATTTTGAGGGTCCACTTTTTCAAATATAGCTATACCCATATCATCGAACTTTCAAATGATTCTCAAGAAGCTATTAGTTCAATGATATATATGTTGTTATTAATTACCAAAACCACCCGGGATTAGTTGCACTTTCACCGCTTAAGGTTGAATTTGAGGATACTCCGGCTTCAAGGAAGCGAAGGAGTATTTTTGATTTACAATAGGCCATGAAGTAGTTTGAGTACTTATGGGTCCAACACGACTCAATGACAAAATTATGACCGCTTTAGTGAACATCTGTCAATTCTATGGCGTCCTTGAAAGTACTTCATTTTCTCATGCGCTTTTGCCTGATTGTTCTAAAATTTCTTGTCCTCTATAGAGGAGATATCGCTTCCACATATATATCAACCGATGCCAGATCGCACTTTTGTTCTTGGCTTTCACGCCGCATGAGTTACAAAGATGCCATCCGCGAAAATATGGAGAATAAGGCATATAGCCTTTGGATTTTCTTCAATTTACGGCCAAATGAAATTGCTCGATCATAGAGCATCCGCAGAAGGTACGCTTGTCCCTACCAGGGGCTAATGTCTGTAGCAAACATAATATCTCGATTTTCCTTCAAAAGGAAGTGCCAATGGGTTAAGAAACTTGTCCGAAAAACAGCGATTTAATGATGTTCTTTGACTTTCGGCCAAAAGTCCTACTTAAGGCGGAATTTGAGGGTACTGCCTCCCGCGCAAGCGAGGAGTATTTTTGATTCACGGCCGCCATGAAAGCAGTTTGAGTACTTATGGGTCCGACACGGACCAATGACAAATGATGACCGCTTAGTGAACATCTGTCCATTCTATGGCAATCCATGAAAGTACTTCTATTTTCTCGTATGCTTTTCGGCCCGATTGCTCCAAATTTCTTGTCCACTATAGAGGAGATATCGCAACATATATATTGACCGATGCCAGAATGCCATTTGTTCTTGGCTTTCACGCCGCATGAGTTACAAATGTTGCCATCCCAGCCAAAAACAAGGAGAATAAGGATTATAGCCGCTGGATTTTGTTCAATTTACTACCAAATGAGATTGCCTTGATCATAGAGCATCCGAGAAAGGTACGCTTGTCCTTACCATGGGGCTAATGTCTATAAGCAAAATAATCTCTCGAATTTCCTTCAAAAGGAAGAGCCAATGGGTTCGTAAACTAGTCCTAAAAACAACGCACAAATGATATTCTTTGACTTTCGTACAATAAGTCCTCGCTTAAGGCTGAATTTGAGGGTACTCTGGCATCTTGGTGGAAGGGAGCATTTTTTGATTCAAGGCCACGGAAGCAGTTTGAGTACTTATGGGTAGGACACTGACTACTTAATGACAAAATTATGACCGCTTTTAGTGAACATCTGTCCATTCTATGGCAGCTCTGAAAGTACTTCATTTTTCATGCGTTGCCCGATTCGATTTCTAAAATTTCTTTGTCCTCTTTAGAGGAGCTATCGCTTCCACATATATATCGACCGATGCCAGAATGCCCTTTGTTCTTGGCTTTACTTTCGCATGAGTTACAAAGATGCCATCCGCCAAAACAAGGAGAATATGGCATATAGCTGGATTTTTTCAACTTACGGCCAAATGAGATCGCCGTGATCACGTGATGATGAGGACATCAATACAATTGTTACACCCACAGCCCGGCCGCTATACATACTCGGACCAATTACTAGAGTCATAAGACGCTAACTAAATTACTGTACTTTCATGCTTGGTAATGATTCTAATGTTCATGAGAATATGATGTCCTTAAATTGGATACATTTGTTTTGGTACATTGGAGCAAGAACAAGCATGGAGATGATGGCATGCGCAAGGGGGGACAAGAATGGAGTTACAAGTGATGATTTCAGACTTTGAAGCCACCATAATGAGTGCATGAAGCCTTGGACGAAATATACAAGATGCCACTTCATAAATTTCCGGCCCAGAGGCTATTCTAGGTGCCAAGTACCTTATTATTGGGCCAGCCCATGTAATTTCGAAATACATTAGTATAGGCTATTTTAGAGTCCCAGATATGGGGAACAAGAGATAGGTTAGTTTCGACCCCTCCACCAAGGTCCACGAAATTCACCCCTTCCTCCATATATACAGCCCTTAGGGCACCGCTTAGACTTTGGGTTTTGTTTAGATCAAAGTTCGCTATAGCTGCAACTTCACAGATTTCGCTTGTGTTCAACCACTGCATAAAAGGCGCCACGTAACCCCACCTTGATCAATAAAGCTTTCATCTTATATTCGCAATATCCAGATTGCAATCTCAGTTTCTTGCTTGTTCTTCGCTTGCTCGCAGGAAATAGACCTCGTGGTCGTTGATCGTGGTTCAAGCGCAGTGATGTAGGGTGGAACCCTAATCTGGCCGATCTTTCACGCTTGAGGATCCACGGGGAAATCACGAGGAAATCACGGAAAAACGAGAGAGACACTCAACCGACAAGAGATCAATCACACAAGGTCTAGATCATCGGCACGAAAGTGATACATGGTCCAAAATCAACAAGGAAAGATACAGGTAGCCGTTTTCTCCCGGAGGAGGTCTTGCATCCACGAGGGGATCTTCCCTAGGTAGGGTCTTGAATCAATGGATCTTTCTCCTAGACGGAGGTCCCGACCTCCGAGGAGAAGTACCGTGGATGAGCAAAGGCTCTCACACACAAATATGAGCTAATCCAATGCTGAGTCTCAAAGTGAGGAGAGGGGGTCCTATATATAGAGTCCGCAAGGGGCACATGGGTCAGCCTAACACGCGCTAGCGCAGGCGCCAGCCGGACGATCCCGCGACGGGTCCCGATGATCCGGTTGGTCCGGATGATCCGGTGGGGCCCGGATGGTCCGGTGCTCATTGGGTGATTTGGTGCAGGCCGATGTCCCCTGGGGTCCGGACGTCAAGGCGGGTCCGGATGATCCGCCTGGGTCCGGATGATCCGGCTTAGCGTGGAGGTTCTGTTTTCGGTGGGAGTTAGTTGATCGTCCGACCGGGTCCGGATCATCCGGCTGTGTCCGGATCGCCCGGCCTCGCCCGACCGTCCGCCTCGTACTTGTTGCTTTTCTCTCCGCCTTCACGTGATGTCTTCCGCTCGATTTCCTGCTTCCTAGCTCTTCATGGTCGACCTCCTTGCGCCCGAGAATGCATAGAGTTTCCGCTTGAGGTAGTAACCATGTCTCATGTGAATCAAGGAGAGTTGTGAGAGGATTGATGTCACCTCGTTTCAAGAGCTCTTGCACGTGCTCGAGTCTCATCTGGTCCTTGTGGTGTTGTAGGTGTTGATGTAGAGTCCATGGGATGATGGAAGGATGCTCCGATCACGTGGGTCAATAACCTCTCGGAGTTGGTTTAGCGATTGCTAAGGTAGACGCCCTCGACGCCGTAGTAGGATCGCCAAAGTCAATCTCCACCAAAGTGAAATCCACCATCTCATCGAAAGATCGGACACCTTTGCCTCTATCAAGTGGTATCGATTTGTGTTGCTCTTATGAGATTTTACAGTTTTTCTAGTTTAGATCGAGTCTGTTTTTCATACCTCAAACCACAATAAAAAAGCCAAAAAAAATTAGGTTAGTCATCATATCCCAACCAATCTGAGCTTTTGCATAATCTTTTTCTGTATTTATGCTTGTTGAATTTCATGTTGCATCGCCGTGTCTAGTTGCTCGCCTTAGAGTCTAGTCTTTAGAGTTTCGAGTTCTGGTCATAAGTTGTCACGCCGCCCGCACCATCATCATCGCCCCTACCATCTACCACCACCGCTTATCCGCCACCGCTTCAATCAGACGATATACCACCATCGCCTATATACCAAAGACTATATATCCACCACCAATCTGAAGTTCCTTGCATATTAGGTTTGTTTTCGATCCATCTAGTTTTCGGATTCGTGTTTCTTGTCTCGAGTAGGTTTTGGATTCCAGCAATCTTTTGCTGTCATCAGAGAAGAGGTTGGTTTCAAAAAAGTCCGAAACCACCTCCGCTTAGGCCCAAAATTTTCCAAAAACGCACGGACACAAAAAAAATTTCGCTATCCTATTTTTAGGTGTTTCTGCCGATTGAGACACCCTCGTTATAGAAAGTTTTTTGACCTGCTTCAGCTTTGGGTCCCGCAAATAAAAAAAATTTGGGCGTAAAAAATTTCGTGCTCATCCTGTCAGTTTGACTTGGGAAGTGTTTTGAGACACTCGCCATTATAGTGATTTTTCGAAAAAAAAGAGCAAAAAAAGAAAAAAGCAGCGAAAAAAAAAAGAGGAGCGAAAAAAATTCCAGAGTGTGTTTTTCCCTTGTTTACGCAGCGCCAGCTGCTGATTTTGTTAGTGTACTAGGCTCTGCCTCTAGCATCGGGTTCAGCCAGGACCAGCACAATGACTGGCTGCAGCGCTTATTCAACTTTGCATCTCTCGAATTGATTATTGCCGACCTTTTTGCTACCATATTATAAGCCTTCCTAGCCCACATACATCTACGTCAGTATGCTTGATTCTCCTCGGTAATCGCTATAGCCAAGCTTTGAGAGTCTTGACTACAACGGTTGCCGTATCACCGTCAGCTTGCTGGGTAAGAACTGGTAAGAATTTGAGATTTGCTTGATTTGATTTGTGACTGCCCACCACACCACCACCACCACTTCCTAGTAGTCTCAGAGGATCATATTCTGTGTGTGTCCTATTGCTCGCTAACCATGGCAGGATCACGTTCGACAAGACTGATTGGAAGAACCCGACGAACAAATAGCTACATGATAAGTTTCAAAGAATGATGATTGGACAGGTGTAAGACGTAAGTAAACAGATTTGACGAGGCCATGGAGAAGATAGATGGCATTGAGAAGACGCTTGAAACAAAGCATGATAGCAAGTTTGATGAATTGCTCGCTGCTTTCCACAACCACCGCTGGCTGCACCTATCGCATCTCAAGAACGACAACAACTACGCCTTCCGAATCAGTATGGACGAGCTCAGCAGGTTCCTATTGAGCCAGACAAAATTTCGTGCCATTACATCGCTGTTGGTGCTTTTTGCCTCAAGCATCGCTGCCGGTGGTACCGAGGAGGATGATGAGTATGGGCTTATTATGAGGATGAGGTTGATCAACATCGAATCAAGGCAACCACCAAAGACCACAACCACCAGGTCGCCCACATGCAAATAATGGCAATATTAGGGCTCCCCTCGCATATTTAGATCATGACCATCTCCCTAAACTGAAATTGAATATTCCACCATTTGAGGGTAGATATGTTCCTCGATATATATCTTACTTGGGAGTTAGAAACTGAACAATGATTTACATGTTTACAATATCCCGAGGAGAGACGCCTTCCTCGCTGCTGCTTGTGCTTTCACTAGCTTTGTATGTGTTTGGTGGTCCGAACATTGTAGATTATATCCTGCTCCAGCTACTTGGGCTGCTTTGAAAACTGCTATGCATCTATGGTTCCACCATATTATCAACGTGAATTACTTCAAAATTGCAGCGCTTAAGACAAGGAAAAACCTATAGAAGAATATTATCAGTGAATTACAAACGGCTTGATTAGATGATGGTATTGTTGAGGAGAATGAAGCTATGCTTGCAACGCTTTTCGGGTGGATTAAATAGAGATTTAGACCATTCTAGACTATAAGGATTATAATAATATCACTGCTTATTCCATCTTGCTTGTAAAGCTGAACGTGAAGTGCAGGATCGATGGCCATTGGCATGCACTAACTTTTTGCAGGTCGACCTTCATCATGGACACCACGCTGCATCATCTACTTCCACCGCACCATCACCTCCTTCAAAGCCACCTCCAACCGCGGATATAAGAAAGCAGGCACAACCACCACTATCTGCCAAGAGCACACCCGCCGGCTCCATGAAGAGCTCTTTCTTCTTCCATGGCGCTCAATCAGGCACACAAGGATATTATTTGTCGTCATTGGGGAAGAGGACATTTTATGCAGAGAATGCAAATCTCAGCGTGATGATTACATTGAGAGATGGTGGGTATGAGTCCGCTAGTGACTATGATGAGGAGACTTTGGCTCTTATTACACATGAGGAACACGGTGGAGATGATTCTGATCATGAGACACAATACATGGCTGTCAAGATGCCGACAGTATGAATGTTTAGTCGCTCAACGTGTTTTGAGGTGCAAAGCACACAAACTGAGCAAAATCAGAGGCATAATTTGTTCCATACAAAGGAGTTGTGAAGGAACGCTCTATTCAAGGCCATCATAGATGGAGGGAGCTGCAACAACTTGGCTAGTATGGAGATGGTGGAGAAGCTATCTCTCACCACAAGACCACATCAACATCCTTACTACATCCAATGGTTCAACAACAGCTGCAAGGTTAAGGTAACACGCATCTGCTCGTGTGCATTTTAGTATCTCTACATATGCTGATTATGTTGATTGTGATGTGGTACCTATGCAAGCATGTTCTTATTACTTGGTAGACCATGGCAATTTGATAAAAATTGTGACACCATGGTAGAAACAATCAAGATACTCTTTTGTTCATAGGGATAAAATATTACTTTGCTTCCTATGACTCTGATTCCATTTTGAAAGATGATATTAATAGAGCTAATAAAGCAAAACAGAGAGAAAATAAGAGTGAAAATCAGATTGTGGCAAAATAATTTGAGCAACACATGAAGCTTCTAATAATAAACCATCTACCGATGCTTCGGGTTAAATTGAAAAGTGCATGTTTACTTGCCACCAAATCTGATATTGATGAGCTAGATTTTAGCAAATCTGTTTGCTATGCTTTTGTGTGCAAAGAGGCATTATTTTCATTCGAGGACGGTTTTCCTTTTGCCCCTCGCTGTCACTAACATTTTGGTGAGTTCGCTGACGCCTTTCCACAACACGCACACCGGATTACCACCTATTCGAGGGATTGAGCATCAAATTGACTTAATTCCCGTGCATCATTACCCAACCGCACCATACCGCACAATCCGTAGGAGACGAAGGAGATTATGCGTCAAGCATGTGAGCTGCTCCGACAAAGGTTATATACGCTAATCCCTTTAGTCCTTGTGCTATTCCTATTATTCTAGTGCCGAAAAGGATGGTACATCACGTATGTGTGTTGATTGTAGAGGCATTAATAATATTACTATTCGCTATCGCCACCCTATTCCTAGGCTAGATGATATGCTTGATGAATTGAGTGGCTCTACAATATTCTCCAAAGTTGATTTATGAGTGGATACCATCAAATTCAGATGAAATTGGGAGATGAATGGAAAACAGCATTTAAAACTAAGTTTGGATTATATGAGTGGTTAGTCATGCCTTTTGGGTTAACTAATGCACCTAGTACTTTCATGAGATTAATGAACGAAGTTTTACGGTTTTCATTGGACGATTTGTGGTAGTCTATTTTGATGATATACTGATTTATAGCAAATCTTTGGAAGAACATTTGAACATTTACGGTTGTTTTTAATGCTCTCACGTGATGCACGCCTGCTTGGTAACCTTGGAAGTGCACCTTTTGCACCGACCGAGCATCTTTTCTTGGCTATGTTGTTACTCCATTGTGGAATTGAAGTTGATAAAGCCAAGATTGAAGCTATTGAGAGATGGCCGCAGCCCAAAACGGTCACACAAGGGAGGAGTTTTGGCCTCGCTGGTTTATAGGTAGGCGCCAGAGAGATTTCAGCACCATTGCTGCACTCTCTCAATGAGCTTACAAAGAAGGATGTGCCTTTTGTTTGGGGTACCGACAGAAGAAACCTTCACGGTATTGAAAGATAAGTTGACACATGCTCCTTTACTCCAACTTCCCGATTTTAATAAGACTTTTGAGCTTGAATGTGATGCTAGTGGAATTGGATTAGAGGTGTGTTATTACAAGATGGCAAACTCATAGTATACTTTTCCCAAAAATTGAGGGCCTAGGCTCAATTACTCTACTTATGATAAAGAATTATATGCTCTTGTTCGGACTTCGTAAACATGGCAACATTATTTATGGCCCAAAGAATTTGTTATACATTCTCGATCACTTAATCTTTGAAACATATTAAAAGTCAAGCTAAACTGAATCGAGACATGCTAAATGGGTTGAATTCATTGAGACTTTCCCTTATGTCATTAAACACAAGAAGGGTAAAGAAAATGTTATTGTTGGATGCATTGTCTCGTCGCTATACTATGCTTTCACAACTTGACTTCAAAATATTTGGTTTGAGACCATCAAAGATCAATATGTGCATGATGCTGATTTTAAAGATGTATTGCAGAATTGTAAAGAAGGAAGAACATGGAACAAGTTTGTCGTTAATGATGAATTTGTTTTCCGCTAACAAGCTATGCATTCCAAAGCTAGCTCTGCTCATTTTTGTTGTTGCAGGAGGCGATGGAGGAGGACTAATGGGACACTTTGGCGTGAAGAAGACTGGAGGACGACTTGCTACACATTTCTTTTGGCCAAAGATGAGACGGATGTTGAGCGCTTTATTAAGCTGCACTACATGTCAAAAAGCTAAGTCAATGACTCAATCCTCATGGTTTATATATGCCTTTGCATGTACCTAGTGTTCCTTGGGAGGATATATCTATGGACTTTGTTTTAGGTTTACCTAGAACAAAGAAGGGAGGGATAGTATATTTGTTGTCGTGGATAGATTCTCTAAAATGGCACAATTTATACCATGTAGAAAGCCGATGATGCCGCAATGTTGCTGATTTGTTGTTTCGTGAAATTATTCGCTTGCATGGTGTGCCAAATACTATTGTTTCAGATCGTGATACTAAATTTCTTAGCCACTTTTGGAGATGTTTATGGGCTGTTAGACTAAACTGCTTTTTTAGTACTACTTGTCACCCCCAAACCGATGGATAAACTCAAGTAGTCAATAGAACATTGTCTACTATGCTTAGGGCTGTTCTAAAGAATAATAAGAAAATGTGGGAGGAATGCTTGCCTCATATTGAATTTGCTTATAATCGCTCATTGCATTCTACTACTAAGATGTGCCTTTTTGAAGTTGTATATGGTTTCACCTCGCACCTATTGATTTGTTGCCTTCCATCTTCTAGAAGGTTAATTTTGATGCTAAAGAACGTATTGAATTGATTTTAAAATGCATGAGTTAACTAAGGAAAACATTGAGCGATGAATGCTAAATATAAACTTGCCGGAGATAAGGGTAGAAATATGTTGTGTTTGCACCGGAGATCTTGTTTGGTTACATTTGCATAAGGATAGATTTCCGATTTGCGCAAATCAAAGCTAATGCCACGTGTCTGCTGGTCCCTTTAAGGTGTTGGAGAAAGTAAATGATAATGCATATAAACTTGAGCTGCTCCTGCAGATTTTGGGGTTAGTCCCACTTTTAACATTGCAGATTTGAAGCCATATTTGGGTGAGGAAGATGAACTCCGCCGAGGACTACTTCATTTCAAGAAGGGAGGATGATGAGGACATCAATACAATTGTTACACCCACAGCCCCTCGCCGCCTATACATAATCGGGCTAATTACTAGAGCTCACAGACGCCAACTAAAATTACTGTGTACTTTGCTTTTCTGTAATGATTCTAATGTTCATGAGAATATGATGTTGCTTAAATTGGATACATTTGTTTTGCTTACAAATGAAGAGCCTAGCTTGGAGAAGGATGAACATTGGAGCAAGAACAAGCATGGAGATGATGGCATGCTAAGGGGGACAAGAATGGAGTTACAAGTGATGATTTCAGTGGACTTTCAGCCACCATAATGAGTGCAATAAGCCTTGGACGAAATATACAAGATGCCACTTCATAAATTTCTGTCCAGAGGCTATTCTAGGTGCCACAATACCTTATTATTGGGCCAGCCCATGTAATTTCGAAATACATTAGTATAGGCTATTTTAGAGTCCGAGTGTGTGGGAAACAAGAGATAGGTTAGTTTTGACCCTCCACCAAGGGCCACGAAATTCACCCTCTTCCTCCATATATGTTATCTTAGGGTAACTGCTTAGACTTTGGGTTTTGTTTAGATCAAAAGTTCGCCATAGCTGCAACTGGCAGATTTCGCTTGTGTTCAACGACTGCATAAAGCGCTGCCGTAACCCCACCTTGATCAATAAAGCTTCATCTTATATTCGCAATATCCAGATTGTAATCTCAGTTTGCTTGTTTGTTCGCTTGCTCAAGGAAATAGACCTCGTGGTCGTTGATCGTGTTCGGCAGGGTCAATAACCTCTCGGAGTTGGTCTAGCGATGGACAGCATGCGCTGACGCCCCGTGACGCCGTAGTCGGATCACAAAGTCTAATTTCCACCAAAGCGTAAATCCACCATCTCATCGAAAGACGGACACCTTTGCCTCTATCAATAGAGCATCCGCAGAAGGTACGCTTGTTCCTACCAGGGGGCTAATGTCTATAAGCAACATAATCTCTTCGAATTTTCTTCAAAAGGAAGTGCCAATGGGTTCGTAAACTAGTCCAAAAACAAATACAAATGATGTTCTTTGACTTTCAGGCCAAAAAGTCCCTGCTTAAGGCTGAATTTGAGGGTATTCTGGCCTCAAGGCGAAAGGGAGTATATTTTGATTCACGGCCGCCGTGAGTAGTTTGAGTACTTATGGGTCCGACACGGACCAATGACAAAATTATGACCGCTTTAGTGAACATCTCACAATTATATGGCGCCCTTGAAAGTACTTCATTTTCTCATGCGCTTTTGCCTGATTGCCTCTAAAATTTTTTGTCCTCTATAGAGGAGATATCGCTTCCACTATATATTGAGCGATGCCAGATCGCACTTTTGTTCTTGGCTTTCACGCCGATGAGTTACAAAGATGCCATCCGCGAAAATAAGGAGAATAAGGCATATAGCCTTTGATTTTCTTTCAATTTACGGCCAAATGAAATTGTCCGGATCAGAGCATCCGCAAAAGGTACGCTTTGTCCTACCTGGGGGGCTAATGTCTCAGAAGCAACATAATATCTCGAATTTCCTTCAAAAGGAAGTGCCAATGGTTAAGAAACTTGTCTGAAAAGCAAGACTTAATGATGTTCTTTGACTTTCAGGCCAAAAAGTCCTGCTTAAGGCTGAATTTGAGGGTACTCCGGCCTCCCGGCGCAAGCGAGGAGTATTTTTGATTCATGCACTCGCCATGAGCAGTTTGAGTACTTATGGGTCCGACACGGACCAATGACAAAATTATGACCGCTTTAGTGAACATCGTCCATTCTATGGCGTCCTTGAAAGTACTTCATTTTCTCGTGCTTTTTGCCTGATTGCTCCAAAATTTCTTTGTCCTCTATAGAGGAGATATGTTTCCACATATATTAACCGATGCCAGAATGCCTTTTGTTCTTGGTTTCACGCCGCATGAGTTACAAAGATGCCATCCGCCAAAATAAGGAGAATATGGCATATAGCCGCTTTGATTTTTCAATTTACTACCAAATGAGATCGCCTGGATCATAGAGCATCTGCAGAAGGTACGCTTGTTCCTACCAGGGGGCTAATGTCTATAAGCAACATAATCTCTCGAATTTCCTTCAAAAGGAAGTGCCAATGGGTTCGTAAACTTGTCTCAAAAATAGCGATAAATGATGTTCTTTGACTTTCGTACAAAAAGTCCTGCTTAAGGCTGAATTTGAGGGTACTCATGCCTCATGGCGAAGAGGGGGAGTATTTTTGATTCAAGGCCACCGCGAGTAGTTTGAGTACTTATGGGTCCGACACCAACCAATGACAAAATTATGACCGCTTTAGTGAACATCTGTCAATTCTATGGAAGTCCTTGAAAGTACTTCATTTTCGCGCTTTTTGCTCGATTGCCCTAAAATTTTTTGTCCTCTATAGAGGAGATATCATTTCACATATATATCGACCGATGCCAGAATGCACTTTTGTTCTTGGCTTTGACGCCGATGAGTTACAAAGATGCCATCCGCCAAAATAAGGAGAATAGGCATATAGCCTTGGATTTTCTTCAATTTACGCCAAATGAAAATGCCCTGATCATAGAGCATCCGCAGAAGGTACGCTTGTCCCTACCAGGGGGCTAATGTCCGAAGCAACATAATATCTCGAATTTCCTTCAAAAGGAAGTGCCAATGGGTTAAGAAACTTGTCCTAAAACAATGATTTAATGATGTTCTTTTGACTTTCAGTAAAAAGTCCCGCTTAACGCTGAATTTGAGGGTACTCCTGCCTCCTCGGCGCAAGCGAGGAGTATTTTTGATTCATACAAGGCATGCAAAGCAGTTTGATTACTTATGGGTCCGACACGGACTCAATGACAAAATTATGACCGCTTTAGTGAACATCTGTCCATTCTATGGCGCCCTTGAAAGTACTTCATTTTCTCGCGCTATTCGATTGCTCTAAAATTTCTTGTCCTCTATAGAGGAGATATCGCTTCCACATATATATGGACCGATGCTAGAATGCCCTTTGTTCTTGGCTTTCACGCATGAGTTACAAAGATGCCATCCGCAAAATAAGGAGAATATGGCATATAGCCGCTGGATTTTCTTCAATTTACGGCCAAATGAGATTGCCCGGATCATAGAGCATCCGAGAAAGGTACGATGTCCCTACCAGGGGGCTAATGTCTATAAGCAACATAATCTCTCGAATTTCCTTCAAAAGGAAGTGCCAATGGGTTCGTAAACTTGTCTGAAAAACAGCTACAAATGATGTTCTTGACTTTCAGTACAAAAGTCCTGCTTAAGGCTGATTTGAGGGTACTCCGGCCTCATGGCGAAGGGAGTATTTTTTGATTCAAGGCCACCGCGAAAGCAGTTTGAGTACTTATGGGTCCGACACGACCAATGACAAAATTATGACCGCTTTAGTGAACATCCGTCAATTCTAGGCGCTTGTTGAAAGTACTTCATTTTCTCGTGCGCTTTTTGCTTGATTGCCCTAAAATTTTTGTCCTCTATAGAGGAGATATCGCTTCACATATATATCGACCGATGCCAGAATGCACTTTGTTCTTGGCTTTGACGCGCATGAGTTACAAAGATGCCATCCGCAAAAATAAGGAGAATAAGGCATATAGCCATTGGATTTTCTTCAATTTACTACCAAATGAAATTGCCCGGATCATAGAGCATCTCAGCAGAAAGGTACGCTTGTCCCTACCGGGGCTAATGTCTGTAAGCAACATAATATCTCAAATTTCCTTCAAAAGGAAGTGCCAATGGGTTCGTAAACTTGTCTCAAAAAATATGATTTAATGATGTTCTTTGACTTTCAGTACAAAAGTCCCGCTTAAGGCTGAATTTGAGGGTACTCGGCTCCCGGCGAAGCGGGAGTATTTTTGATTCGCACGCCGCGAAAGCAGTTTGAGTACTTATAGGTCCGACACGGATTCCAAAGACAAAATTATGACCGCTTTAGTGAACATCTGTCAATTCTATGGCGCCCTTGAAATTACTTCATTTTCTCGGCATGCTTTTGCTACCGATTGCCTAAAATTTCTTGTCCTCTATAGAGGAGATATCGCTTCACATATATATCGACCGATGCCGTGAATGCACTTTTGTTCTTGGCTTTGACGCCGATGAGTTACAAAGATGCCATCCGCTAAAATAAGGAGAATAAGGCATATAGCCTTTGATTTTCTTCAATTTACGACCAAATGAAATTGCCCTGATCATAGAGCATCTCGAGAAAGGTACGCTTTGTCCCTACCAGGGGCTAATGTCCGTAAGCAACATAATATCTCAAATTTCCTTCAAAAGGAAGTGCCAATTGGTTCGTAAACTTGTCCTAAAAAAACAGCGACTAATGATGTTCTTTGACTTTCAGTACCAAAAAGTCCTGCTTAAGGCTGAATTTGAGGGTACTGGCCTCCGGCGAAGCGGAGTATTTTTGATTCGCACGTCACCGCGAGCAGTTTGAGTACTTATGGGTCCGACACGGATTCCGGAAGACAAAATTATGACCGCTTTAGTGTACATCCACAATTCTATGGTAGTCCTTGAAATTACTTCATTTTCTCGCATGCTTTTTGCATGATTGCCCTAAAATTTCTTGTCCTCTATAGAGGAGATATCGCTTCCACATATATATATCGACCGATGCCAGAATGCACTTTTGTTCTTGGCTTTCACGCGCATGAGTTACAAAGATGCCATCCGCAAAATAAGGAGAATAAGGCATATGGCCTTTGGATTTTCTTTTTCAATTTACGGCCAAATGAAATTGCCCGGATCATACAAAGATCTCGCAGAAGGTACGTTTGTCCCTACCAGGGGGCTAATGTCTGAAGCAACATAATATCTCGAATTTCCTTCAAAAGGAAGTGCCAATGGGTTCGTAAACTTGTCTCTAAAAAACAAATTTAATGATGTTCTTTGACTTCAGTACAAATAGTCCTGCTTAAGGCTGAATTTGAGGGTACTGGCCTCCCGGCGCATGCGAGAGTATTTTTTAGATTCACGCGCCGCCATGAAAGCAGTTTGAGTACTTATGGGTCCGATATGGACCAATGACAAAATTATGACCGCTTTAGTGAACATCCGTCCATTCTATGGCGCCCTTGAAAGTACTCATTTTCTCGCGGCGCTTTTTGGCCTGATTGCCCAAAATTTTTGTCCTCTATAGAGGATATATCGTTTCACATATATATTGGCTGATGCCAGTGAATGCACTTTTGTTCTTGGCTTTCACGCCGCATGAGTTACAAAGATGCCATCCGCAAAAATAAGGAGAATAAGGCATATAGCCTTTGATTTTCTTTTCAATTTACGCCAAATGAAATTGCCTTGATCATAGAGCATCCGCAGAAGGTACGCTTGTCCCTACCAGGGGCTAATGTCTGTAAGCAACATAATATCTCGAATTTCCTTCAAAAGGAAGTGCCAATGTTCGTAAACTTGTCTCAAAAACAAATGATTTAATGATGTTCTTTGACTTTCAGGCCAAAAGTCCTGCTTAAGGCTGAATTTGAGGGTACTGGCCTCCCCGCAAGAGAGGAGTATTTTTGATTCACGCGCCATGAAAGCAGTTTGAGTACTTATGGGTCCGACACGGACCAATGACAAAATTATGACCGCTTTAGTGAACATCTGTCAATTCTATGGCATTCTTGAAAGTACTTCATTTTCTCGCGCTTTGGCTCGATTGCCCTAAAATTTCTTGTCCTCTATAGAGGAGATATCGCTTCCACATATATATTGACCGATGCCGTGAATGCACTTTTGTTCTTGGCTTTCACGCCGCATGAGTTACAAAGATGCCATCCGCAAAATAAGGAGAATAAGGCATATAGCCTTTGATTTTTTTCAATTTACGCCAAATGAAATTGCCTTGATCATAGAGCATCTCGCAGAAGGTACGCTTGTCCCTACCAGGGGGCTAATGTCAGTAAGCAACATAATATCTCGAATTTCCTTCAAAAGGAAGTGCCAATGGGTTCGTAAACTTGTCCAAAAACAAATGATTTAATGATGTTCTTGACTTTCAGCCAAAAGTCCCGCTTAAGGCTGAATTTGAGGGTACTCCCTCCTCGTCGCAAGCGAGGAGTATTTTTGATTCACGCTCCGCCATGTAGTAGTTTGAGTACTTATGGGTCCGACACGACCAATGACAAAATTATGACCGCTTTAGTGAACATCTGTCCATTCTATGGCGCCCTTGAAAGTACTTCATTTTCTCATGCGCTGCCTCGATTGCCTAAAATTTCTTGTCCTCTATAGAGGAGATATCGCTTCCACATATATATTGACCGATGCCTGAATGCACTTTTGTTCTTGGCTTTGACGCCGCATGAGTTACAAAGATGCCATCCGCGAAAAATAAGGAGAATAGGCATATAGCCTTTGGATTTTTTCAATTTACGGCCAAATGAAATTGCCCGGATCATAGAGCATCTCGCAGAAGGTATGTTTGTCTCCTACCAGGGGGCTAATGTCTCAGAAGCAACATAATATCTCGAATTTCCTTCAAAAGGAAGTGCCAATGGGTTCGTAAACTTGTCTAAAAAAATGATTTAATGATGTTCTTTGACTTTCAGTCCAAAAAGTCCTGCTTAAGGCTGAATTTGAGGGTACCGGCCTCCGGCGCAAGCGTGAGTATTTTTGATTCACGCTAGCCATGAAAGCAGTTTGAGTACTTATGGGTCCGACACGGACCAATGACAAAATTATGACCGCTTTAGTGAACATTTGTCCATTCTATGGCACCTTGAAAGTACTTCATTTTCAGCGCTTTTTGCGCCATTGCCCCAAAATTTCTTGTCCTCTATAAAGGATATATCGCTTCACATATATATCGACCGATGCCAGAATGCACTTTTGTTCTTGGCTTTCACGCACATGAGTTATAGCATGCCATCCGCAAAATAAGGAGAATAAGGCATATAGCCTTTGATTTTTTCTTCAATTTACGGCCAAATGAAATTGCCTGGATCATAGAGCATCCGCAGAAGGTACGCTTGTCCCTACCAGGGGGCTAATGTCTGTAAGCAACATAATATCTCGAATTTCCTTCAAAAGGAAGTGCCAATGTTCGTAAACTTGTCCAAAAACAAGAACGAATGATGTTCTTTGACTTTCGTGGCCAAAAAGTCCTGCTTAAGGCTGAATTTGAGGGTACTCCGGCCTCCCGCAAGCGAGGAGTATTTTTGATTCACGCGCCACATGCGAGCAGTTTGAGTACTTATGGGTCCGACACGGACCAATGACAAAATTATGACCGCTTTAGTGAACATCTGTCCATTCTATGGCGCCCTTGAAAGTACTTCATTTTCGCATTTTGGCTCGACACCCTAAAATTTCTTGTCCTCTATAGAGGAGATATCGCTTCCACATATATGGACCGATGCCGTGAATGCCCCTTTGTTCTTGGCTTTCACGCCGCATGAGTTACAAAGATGCCATCCGCAAAACAAGGAGAATAAGGCATATAGCGCTTGGATTTTCTTCAATTTACGGCCAAATGAGATTGCCTTGATCATAGAGCATCTGCAGAAAGGTACGCTTTGTCCCTACCAGGGGGCTAATGTCTATAAGCAACATAATATCTCGAATTTCTTCAAAAGGAAGTGCCAATGGGTTCTTAAACTAGTCTAAAAAACAGCGATTTAATGATGTTCTTTGACTTTCGTGGCCAAAAGTCCCGCTTAAGGCTGAATTTGAGGGTACTCCGGCCTCAAGGCGAAGCGGAGTATTTTTGATTTGTATACCGCCAGGCAGTTTGAGTACTTATGGGTCCAACACGAACCAAAGACAAAATTATCGACCGCTTTAGTGTACATCCGTCAATTCTATGGCGCCCTTGAAATTACTTCATTTTCGCGTGCTTTTGGCCTCGATTGCCCTAAAATTTTTGTCCTCTATAGAGGAGATATCGCTTCATATATATTGGCCGATGCCAGAATGCACTTTGTTCTTGGCTTTCACGCCGCATGAGTTACAAAGATGCCATCCGCCAAAAATAAGGAGAATAAGGCATATGGCCTTTGATTTTCTTTCAATTTACGGCCAAATGAAATTGCCCGATCATACAAAGATCTCGCAGAAGGTACGCTTGTCCTACCAGGGGGCTAATGTCTCAGAAGCAACATAATATCTCAATTTCCTTCAAAAGGAAGTGCCAATGGGTTTAGAAACTTGTCCGAAAAAAATGATTTAATGATGTTCTTTGACTTTCAGGCCAAATAGTCCTGCTTAAGGCTGAATTTGAGGGTACTCCGCCTCCGGCGCATGCGAGGAGTATTTTTAGATTCACGCGCCGCCAGAGCAGTTTGAGTACTTATGGGTCCGACACGGACCAATGACAAAATTATGACCGCTTTAGTGAACATCCGTCCATTCTATGGCGCTCTTTAAGTACTCATTTCTCGGCGCTTTTGCCTCGATCACCGCTTAAAATTTCTTGTCCTCTATAGAGGATATATCGCTTCCACATATATAATGGCCGATGCCAGAATGCACTTTTGTTCTTGGCTTTCACGCCAGATGAGTTACAAAGATGCCATCCGAAAAATAAGGAGAATAAGGCATATAGCCTTTGATTTTCTTCAATTTACGCCAAATGAAATTGCCCTGATCATAGGGCATCCGCAGAAGGTACGCTTGTCCCTACCAGGGGCTAATGTCCGTAAGCAACATAATATCTCGAATTTCCTTCAAAAGGAAGTGCCAATGTTCGTAAACTTGTCCAAAAACAATGATTTAATGATGTTCTTTGACTTTCAGGCCAAAAAGTCCTGCTTAAGGCTGAATTTGAGGGTACCGGCCTCGCGCGCAAGAGAGGAGTATTTTTTGATTCACGCTACCGCGAAAGTAGTTTGAGTACTTATGGGTCCGACACGATTCAATGACAAAGTTATGACCGCTTTAGTGAACATCCGTCAATTCTATGGCGCACCTTGAAAGTACTTCATTTTCTCGCGCGCTTTTTGCCGATTGTTCCTAAAATTTCTTGTCCTCTATAGAGGAGATATCGCTTCACATATATATCGACCGATGCCGTGAATGCACTTTTGTTCTTGGCTTTCACGCGATGAGTTACAAAGATGCCATCCGCAAAATAAGGAGAACAAGGCATATAGCCTTTGATTTTCTTTTTCAATTTACGCCAAATGAAATTGCCCGGATCATAGAGCATCCGCAGAAGGTACGCTTGTCCCACCGGGGCTAATGTCTCGTAAGCAACATAATATCTCGAATTTCCTTCAAAAGGAAGTGCCAATGGGTTCGTAAACTTGTCCGAAAAACAAATGATTAATGATGTTCTTTGACTTTCGTACAAAAGTCCGCTTAAGGCTGAATTTGAGGGTACCATGGCCTCCCGCGCAAGGGAGGAGTATTTTTGATTCACGCTACCACCGCGAGTAGTTTGAGTACTTATGGGTCCGACACGGACCAATGACAAAATTATGACCGCTTTAGTGAACATCTCGTCCATTCTATGGCGCCCTGAAAGTACTTCATTTTCTCGTATGCTTTTTGCCCGATTGCTCTAAAATTTCTTGTCCT
>JAHHZJ010006405.1:0-10197 GCA_021437245.1 Aegilops speltoides | reverse complement strand
CATATATTCCAACTCCGAGATGCTTGCACCAGTCCATAGATGGATCGCTGGAGTTTGCACACTTCGTTAGCTCCCTTCAGATCGAAAAAACCTTCTAGTTGCATCATATACAACTCTTCCTCCAGAAAACCATTCAGGAATGCAGTTTTTTTCATTCATTTGCCAAATTTCATAAATTGTGGCAATTGCTAACATGATTCGGACAGACTTAAGCATCGCTACAGCTTGAGAAAATCTCATTGTAGTCAACATCTTGAACTTTGTCAAAACCTTTTGCAACAAGTCGAGCTTTGTAGATAGTAACACTACTATCAACGTCCGCCTTCCTCTTGAAGATCCATTTATTTTCTATGGTTTGCCGATCATCGGGCAAATCCATCAAAGTCCATACTTTGTTCTCATATATGGATCATATCTCGATTTCATGGCCTCAAACCATTTTTGGAATCGGCTCATCATCGCTTCCTCATAGTTCGTAGGTTTGTCATGGTCAAGTAACACGACCTCCGTAACAGGATTACCGCACACTCGGTGCGGATCTCACTGCTTTTACCTACGAGGTTCGGTAGTAACTTGATCTAAGTTTTATGATCATCATCATTAACTTCCTCACTAATTGGTTAGGTGTCACAGAACCAATTTCTGTGATGAACTACTTTCCAATAAGGGCTAGTATCTACCTCATCAAGTTCTACTTTCCTCCCACTCACTTCTTTCGAGAGAAACCCTTCTTAGAAAGGATCCATTCTTAGCAACGAATGTCTTGCCTTCGGATCTGTGATAGAAGGTGTACCCAACTGTCTCCTTTGGGTATCCTATGAAGACACATTCCCGAGGGTTTGAGCTTATCAGATGAAACTTTTTCACATAAGCATCGCAGCCCCAAACTTTAAGAAACGACAACTTTGGTTTCTTGCTAAACCATAGTTCATATAGTGTCGCCTCAACGGATTTAGATGGTGCCCTATTTAACGTGAATGCAGTTGTTCTAATGCATGATCCCAAAACGACATTGGTAAATCGGTAAGAAACATCATAGATTGTACTATATACAATAAAGTACGGTTATGACGCTCGACACACCATTATGATCCGGTGTTCCGTGGCATGAATTTGTGAAACTATTCCACATTGTTTTAATTGAAGACCAAACTCAGAATCTAAATATTTGTCCCCGATCAAATCGAGAAACCTTATTTTCTTGTCACGATGATTTTTCCACTTCACTCGAAATTCTTTGAATCCTTTCAACTATTTCAGACTTGTGTTTCATCAAGTAGATATACCCATATCGCTCAAATCATCCGTGAAGGTCAAAATAACGATACCCGCCATGAGCCTTAACACTCATTGGATCGCATACATCAGATGTATTATTTCCAATAAGTCAGTTGCTCGCCCAATGTTCCGAGAACGGAGTCTTAGTCATCTTGCCCATGAGGCATGGTTCCAAGCATCAACTGATTCATAATCAAGTGATTCCAAATCCCATCAAGATGGAGTTTCTTCATGCGCTTTACACCAATATGACATAAACGGCAAGCACAAATAAGTTGCACTATCATTATTAACTTTGCATCTTTTGGTTTCAATATTATGAATATGTGTATCACTACAATCGAGATCCAATGAACCATTTTCATTGGGCGTAACCATATAAGGTTTTATTCATGTAAAAGTAACAACTTTATTCTCTTACTTAAATGAATAACCGTTGCAATAAACACGATCAAATCATATTCATGCTCAACGAAACACCAAATAACATTTATTTAGGTTCAACACTAATCCCGAAAGTATAGGGAGGTGCGATGATGATCATATCAATCTTGAAACTATTTTCAAACACATCATCACTTCACCCTTAACTAGTTTCTGCTTATTTCGCAACCCCGCTTCGAAGTTACTACTCTTAGCAACCAACCAGTACCAAATACCAAGGGTTGCTATAAACACTAGTAAAGTACACATCAAACACGTATATCAAATGTACCTTTTTCACTTTGCCATCCTTCTTATCCACCAAATATTTAGGGCGTTCCGCCCAAAGGACCATTTCTTTGCGTGTAAGCACTCGCCGGCTTTGTTCAGCTTTGGGCTTCTTCGTGAGTGACAACTTGCTTTTCAATCTACTTGAAGTTCCCTTTCTTTCCTTTGCCCTTTCTTGAAACTAGTGATCTTGTCAACCATCAACACTTGATGCTTTTCTTGATTTCTACCTTCGCGATTTCAATTCAATAAGAGCTCGGAATCATTTTCATCCCTTGCATACTATAGTTCATCACGAAGTTCTACTAACTTGGTGATGGTGACTAGAGAATTTCGTCAATCACTATCTTATCTCGGAAGATTAACTCCCACTTGATTCAAGCGATTGAAGTACCGCATAACTGAGCACATGCTCACTAGTTGAGCGATTCTCTCCATCTTTTAGCTATAGAACTTGTTGGAGACTTCATATCTCTCAACTCGGTATTTGCTTGAAATATTAACTTCAATTCCCGAACATCTCATATGGTCCATGATGTTCAAAACATCTTTGAAGTCCCGATTCTAAGCCATAAAGCATGGTGCACAAAACTATCAAGTAGTCATCATTGAGCTAGCCAAACGCTCATAACGCCTCGACCGCTCCCCGCAATAGGTCTGCACCTAGCGTGCATTAAGGACATAATTCTTCAGCAGAATGAGGATAAACCTCGATCACGGATCAAATCCGCATCATTGCTACTAACATTTTTCAACACAATTTTCTAGGAACATATCAAAATAAACATATGAAAGCAACAACGCAAGCTATTGATCTTACAACATAATTTGCAAAATACTACGGACTAAGTTCATGATAAATTTAAGTTCAATTAATCATATTACTTAAGAACTCCACATTGATAGACATCTCTAGTCATCTAAGTGATCACGTGACCCAAATCAACTAAACCATAACCGATCATCACGTGAGATGGAGTAGTTTTCAATGGTGAACATCTTATGTTGATCATATCTACTATATGATTCACGCCGACCTTTCGTCTCCGTGTTCCGAGGCCATATCCGCATATGCTAGGCTCGCCAAGTTTAACTCGAGTATTCCGTGGCAAAACTGGCTTGCACCCGCTGTAGATGGACGAGCTTATCACACCCGATCATCACGGGTGTCCGGGCACGATTAACTTTGGCAACTGCATACCGGGAGAACACTTTGATAATTTTTAGTGAGAGATCATCTTAAAGTGCTACCCCAATCAAAGCAAGATAAGATGCATAAAGGATAAACATCACATGCAATCAATATAAGTGATATGATATGGCCATCATCATCTTGTGCTTGTGATTCCATCTCCGGCAACGCCGTGATCACCATCGCCACCGGCCGACACCTTGATCTCCATCGAGCATCGTTGTCGCTTACCCATCTATTGCTTTACGACTATCGCTACCGCTTAGTGATAAAGTAAAGCAATTACAGGGCTTGCATTTCATACAATAAAGCGACAACCATATGGCTCCACCAGCTCGATAACTTCGTTACAAAACATGATCATCTCATACAATAAAATATAGCATCACGCCTTGACCATATCACATCATTAACATGCCCTGCAAAAACAAGTTAGACGCCCTCTACTTTGTTGTTGCAAATTTTACGGCTGCTACGGGCTTAAGCAAGAACCAATCTCACCCACGATCAAAACCACAACGATATTCACAATAGACTCCGCTTTAACCTTTCAAGGACCGGCGAGCATACTCGGTTCAACTAAAGTGAGAGAGCAGACACCGCCATACCTTTAAGCACGAAAGTGCTCGAATGGTGAAACCAGTCTGCAGAAGCGCACGGTAATGTCGGTCCCGGCCGCTTCATCTCACAATACCGCTGAACCAAAGTATGACATGCGGTAGGCGATGACTTATATCGCACAACTCACTTGTGTTCTACTTGCATATAACATCAACGATAAAACCTAGGCTCGGATGCCTGTGGGGAACGAGTAATTTCAAAAATTTCCTACGCACACGAAGATCATGGTGATGCATAGCAACGAGGGAAGAGGTTGTCACGCACTGTGAGACCAAGCGAAGCGATCACAACGAGAGGAAGTAGTCGACGTTTCCTCCGATCCAACCGATCCTAGCGCCTTCCGGCCCGAAGTTCTTGAACACGACAGCCATGACGCCTCGGCTCCAATCCAAGAGAGCTGGGAGGGAGAGTTCCACAAGACGACGGGGGACGATCTTGATGTTCTATCACGCAGGCTTCGCCAAGCACCGCACGATATGACCGAGGTGGATTATGGTGGAGGGGGCACCGCACACGGCTAAGGAACCATCTCAAGGATCAACTTGTGTGTCCATGGGTGCCCCTGCCTCAGATATAAAGGAGGGAGGGAGGAGGAGGCGGCCTTCTATGGCCCATGGGGAGTCCTACTCCCACCGGAGTAGGATTCCCTTTCCTAGTCCAACTAGTAGTCCTTCCATGTATTAGGAGTAGGAGAAGGAAAGGGAAGAGAGAAGGAAGGAAGGAAGGGTGCGCCCTCCCTAGTCCAATTGGACTAGACCAAGGGGGGGCGGCCACCCTTTGGCCCTTTTTTCCTTTTCCCGTATGGCCCATTAAGGCCCAATACGAATTCCTCGAACCTCCTGATCCAAAAATACAATCACTGAACCTTTCCGAACTCCGAATATAGTCGCCCAATATATCGATCTTTACGCCTCGATCATTTCGAGACTCTCGCCATGTCCCCGATCTAACTGGGACTCAACTCCTTCGTACATCAAAACTCATAAACTCATAATAAAATTGTCATCAAACCTTGCTGCGGACTCTACGGTTCGAGAACATGTAGACATGACCGAGACACGCCTCCCGTCAATAACCAATAGCGGGACCTGGATGCCCATATTGGTTCCTACATATTCTACGAAGATCTTTATCGGTCGATCGATAACATCATACGTTGTTCCTTTGTCATCGGTATGTTACTTGCCCGAGATTCGATCGCGTATCCAATACCTATTTCAATCTCGCTATCGCAAGTCTCATTACTCGCTCGCAATACATCATCTCACAACTAACTCATTAGTTGTAATGCTTGCAAGGCTTAAGTGATGTGCATTACCGAGAGGGCCCAGAGATACCTCTCCGACAATCGGAGTGACAAATCCTAATCTCAAAATACGCCAACCCAACATCTCGCCTTTGGAGACACCTAGTAATTCTTTATAATCACCCAGCTATGCCAGACGCTTGGTAGTACCCAAAGTGTTCCTCCGCAAACGGAGTTGCATAATCTCATAGTTATAGGAACATGTATAAGTCATGGATAAAAGCAAAAAACATACTAAACGATCGGGTGCTAAGCTAATGGAATGGGTCATGTCAATCGATCATTCAACCAATGATGTGATCCCGTTAATCAAATAACAACTCTTTGTCCATGGTTAGGAAACATAACCATCTTTGATTAACAAGCTAGTCAAGTAGAGGCATACTAGTGACACTGCTTTGTCTATATATTCACACATGTATTATGTTTCCGTTAATACAATTCTAGCATGAATAATAAACATTTATCATGATATAAGGAAATAAATAATAACTTTATTATTGCCTCTAGGGCATATTTCCTTCAGATGAAGATCATCAAGAGTTTGGAGCTATCCTTGATTCGGCACTTTCAATACCTACATGGGTTAGTCCCACAAGGAACAAACAAGGATATCCATGGACATAGATTGAAGTACACAATAGATGATGTCCATGAAAGCAATGATTACCTTGTCCCTTGACTTACCAACAAGAGGGTTTGTGACTCCATGAACTAGTGCACGATGTGGAAGTTGATTGCACAAGTTTTTGCCAAAATGAATGTGAGTGAAGTATGTTAAGGAGTCACCTCAAGAACTTTCTAGTTCTTCTTCTTCGGATCCACATCATCTTGATGGGAACCTTTGGGGTTGTAGTTGAGCTTGACGGAGAACTTGACGCTTCCTTGGGAACCCACTTGACCATGGCTTGAGGTGCTTCAATAAATGCATCAATCTCCTCTGAAGCTTGTCCTGCCTTTTAGCTTGTGGTCTTGTGGTGGAAGGTCATCTTGAGCTTGTTCCACATTGGAAGAAGTAGGATCATACTTCTCCTTTGAGGAACAAACTGTGGAGTAGGATATCGACCTTCTTCCCACTCAACACCTTCGCGCTGAACTTCGCCAAAACCAATTTTGATTCTTCCGTGCCTTCCGCTTAAGTAACAATTTCCAAAGTTCTTGCTTCCCGCAAGGCTCTTGTAGACACCTTTTCTATAATCCCTTTCAATAAACTATTTTCTTGCTCAAGTGTAACTTGGCTTGAAACATTGTTAGTGTGTAACGCCACACACCCGCCGGTGGTCGCTTCTCCCGGCGGATCTAGACCGCCCACAGATCAATACTAGTCTTTTTCCGACTTTGTCCTCACTCATGCGCACCTGTGAGCAATCTTCTCCGGTCACCCATCCCGAGACTACTCCAAGCGAGCACGCTTAACTTTGGAGTTCTATCCCAATGGGCTCCGAAAGAAGGAATTCTTATTGATATGAGTAGTCTATCATCCCAATAAGCCGTGCTATTACATACACCCACACTAGGAACCGACGCCCGCGGCCACGGAACGCCCTCTTGGCACAACCGTCGGCATCCAACCGGAATGTACCATGCCGTGCCACGATGGGTCACAAACGCCATGAACAACATCACCGCGACATGTCCGCAACCATCCGTAACCGCGAGGGTCGGCTCGATACCAACTTGTAACGCCGACACCCGCCGGTGGTCGCATTCTCGGCGGATCTAGACGCCCCACGATCAATACTAGTCTTTTTCCGCACTTTGTCCTCACTCATGCGCACTCGTGAGCAATCTTCCGGTCACCCATCCCGAGACTACTCCAAGCTGAGCACGCTTAACTTTGGAGTTCTATCCAATGGGCTCCTAAAAGAAGGAATTTTATTGATATGAGTAGTCTATCATCCCTAATAAGCCAAAGATATCTCCCACGGTCAAGCACCACTTAGAGGCATAACCGCATTGAAAGCAATGTCGCAAGTGAGGTAATCTTCACACAACCCAAGTAATACATAAGGGAAAGAGATACAAGTTGGCTTACAATCGCCACTTCACACAAATACATGAATAAAGCATTACATCATCCAGATACAACCAAGGTCCCACACGGAACCAAAATAAAGAAGAACCCCAAATGCATAAACGGTCCCCGATCGATTCTAACCGGGCTCCACTATCGATCAACTAGAACAAAACAACACAAAGGGCAAGATCTTCATCAAGCTCCTCCTTGAGCTTTTGCGCCACCGCCCGAACATAGGCACCGCAAACCTGGTTTTGAAGTATCCGTGAGTCACGAGGACTCAAAGAATCCCATTACCATGGGTATCAAGACTAGCAAAGCTTAATGGGAAAGGAAGGGGTAAAGTGGTGAGGTTGCAGCAGCGACTAAGCATGATATGGTGGCTAACCAACGCAAATAAGAGCGAGAAGAGAACAAGCGGAACGGTCGTGAAGCTAGCAATGATCAAGAGGTGATCCCTAACACCTACTTACGCCAAACATAACACGAAAACCGTGTTCACTTCCGGACCACGAGAAGAGACCATCACGGCTACACACTCGTTGATGCGTTAATTCGGATCAAGTGTCAAGTTGTCTCACAACCGGACATTAACAAATTCCCATCTGCCACATAACCGCGGCACGGCTCAAAGTTTATACCCGCAGGGTGTCCCAACTTAGCCCATGACAAGCTCTCGCGATCATCGGGAATAGACCTTCACCGTAACACTCCGATCGACTCGTATCCCGACATCAAGACATTTCGACAATGGTAAAACAAGACCAGCAAAGCCGCCGATGCGCCGACAATCCCGATAGGAGCTGCACATATCTCGCTCGTGGCAACACCGGATAGGTCAGCCACGAGTAAAACCAGCCCTTGAGTTGCCCCGAGGTGGCCCTCAGTCTGCCTGCGACCAACACTTAGACAAGCACCGCCCGGGGCTGAATAAAGATGACCCTTGGGTTACTTATCCCAAGGAAAAGTAGGTGGTGGTGAGGCAAATGGTAAAAGGCAATGTTGGCCTTGTGACAAGTTTTATTCAAAGCGAACCGTCGGGGGTCCATAAATCACCCGACGCTGTAAGGGACGCAAAATCCGGGAACATAACACCGTATGACGGAAACTAGGGCGGCAAGAGGAACAAAACACTGTGCATAAGGCCGAGCCTTCCACCCTTTACCAAGTATATAGATGCATTAATAATATAAGAGATATTGTGATATCCCAACATAAACCCCGGCCCGCCATGGAGAAATCTTCAACTTCACCTCGCAACTAGCAACGCTTATAAGAGGGCTGAGCAAAGCGGTAACATAGCCAAACAACGGTTTGCTAGAATGGTGTCAAAGGTTAGAGGTTCATGGCAATTTGGGATGGCTGGACAAACAGTAATAGGTAGCGCAAAGATAGCAAAAGAACGAGGCAACTAGCATAGCAATGATAGTAGTGAGATCTGTAGACGGTCATCTTGCCTCGAAATCCGCAAGGAAGAAGAACAAGTCCATGAAGAAGACAAACGGACTAAGTCGAACGGATCCTCACAACTCCGAACGAAACCGCTAACGAGAGAAGCAAACCGAAAGAAGCAAACAACATAGTAAACAACCATCGGATAATCATGGCATGATGCACAACCAAGTATGATGCATGTCCGTTTAATGAGGCATGGCATGGCATGGCAAAGTGCAACAAACAACACTACAAATTATGGAGCTCAATATGCAACGAGTTGCATATTGACGGAACACCACATCAATTATTTAGTTCTCTTGTTTAAGCTACCCAACAATATTAAATGTTGTTAAACATGGCAAGGTGAAACATAAGAACACTACCTAACTAGGCAAGTTTAAATGAGGCCAAGAACAAACAACAATTCCGAAAATCCCCATGTGCATATTTTAAGGTTTGGTACTGTTCTGCCCTAAACACAATTTTAGAGTTCTTAAACATGCAAGATGAGTGCACCATGTTAAACTAGGCAAAATTCTACCCCATTTACATATAAAGTTTATAAAAATCGAGTTACGTTATTTAGTTATGAAATAAATTATTTTAACATGGCAATTAAGCAAATTAACACAAATAGCATTTTAAACATTTTAAACATGGATGAAAGTGGATAATATGAAACTAGATGAAAACTAAGCAATTTTCATATATAATTTATTTAATTGATGCATAGTTTGTGAGTTATAATATGCATGATGAAGAGGGTCTTTTTCGCAAATCTGTAATTCCTGATAAATAGCAAATTGCCGAACTCGAAAAAACGACATGGGCCAATTTGCGATCTCGCCCAGCGTGGAGAGAGCTGCTCACATCGGGCCTTGAGGCTGGTTGGCTTGGGAGGTGGAAGTGGGCTCGCGTGGCCCACGCGCCACTCAAGCCGGGCCGTGGACGCTGGCTACGCCTCAGCGCCGGGCGGAACAGTCAACGCCCTGGCGAAGCGGGCTCGCCTCTCCGCTTCAAGAAATGACGAACCGCAGCTGGGTTCAGGCGCAGAGGAGCGGGCGCGATTTCAGCGACGAGGCCTTGCCGGTGATGCGGGAAGGGAAGCGCAAGACTCAAAGGGCAGGAGCTCGCGGACGGGTCGAGGTGGAGGAGCTCGGGTCTCAAAAGGGAGCAGAGGAGGCCGAGACTCCATGGCAGGGGAACGGCAGCGATGGTGGGATTTGCGCGGGCCGCAGGCACGGGAAGCGCAGGTCGGCGAGGTGGCGAGCGGATCCCAGCGTGGAGGGCATCGGGTTCCGCTTCCGCCGAATCGAAGCGAGGCGGCTCCCGCGGGCGGCGGTAAAGTGCGATGCGGGGGCGGCGCTTCCCGACCCGCGACGAGGAGGAAGACGAGGCGCTGGTGCGCTGCGTCGAAGGCCAAGATGGCGCGGCGCGAGCTTGTCGCGAGGAAGCATAGGGCGAGGCGAGGTTGCGGTGGCTGCCAGGAGCGATCGCAGGGTGGACGGGAGGCCAGGCCCGCGCATGGAGGGAGGCCGCCGAGGGGATGAAGGGTGATGGGTCCCCCCGGATCGCCAAACGCCGCAACGAAAGGGGAGCGCGGAGGCTGGGCGCCGCTTTGGATCCGCCCCCGGG
>JAHHZJ010006397.1:0-14015 GCA_021437245.1 Aegilops speltoides | reverse complement strand
ATATTACTATTCGTTATCGCCACCCTATTCCTAGGCTAGATGATATGCTTGATGAACTGAGTGGTTCTACAATATTCTCCAAAGTTGATTTGGCGTGGATACCATCAAATTCAGATGAAATTGGGAGATGAATGGAAAACAGCATTTAAAACTAAGTTTGGATTATATGAGTGGTTAGTCATGCCTTTGGGTTAACTAATGCACCTAGTACTTTCATGAGATTAATGAACTAAGTTTTACGTGTTTTCATTGGACGATTTGTGGTAGTCTATTTTGATGATATACTGATTTATAGCAAATCTTTGGAAGAACATTTGGAACATTTACGTGTTGTTTTTAATGCTCTACGTGATGCACGCTTGTTTGGTAACCTTGGGAAGTGCACCTTTTGCACCGATCGAGTATCTTTTCTGGCTATGTTGTTACTCCACAGGAATTGAAGTTGATAAAGCCAAGATTGAAGCTATTGAGAGTTGGCCGCAGCCCAAAACGGTCACACAAGTGAGGAGTTTCTTGGCCTCGCTGGTTTCTATAGGCGTAGAGAGATTTCAGCACCATTGCTGCACCTCTCAACGAGCTTACAAAGAAGGATGCCTTTTGTTTGGGGTACCGCACAGAAGAAGCCTTCACGGTATTGAAAGCTAAGTTGACACATGCCCTTTACTCCAACTTCCTGATTTTAATAAGACTTTTGAGCTTGAATGTGATGCTAGTGGAATTGGATTAGAGGTGTGTTATTACAAGATGGCAAACCTGTTGCATACTTTTCTGAAAAATTGAATGGGCCTAGTCTGAATTACTCTACTTATGATAAAGAATTATATGCTCTTGTTCGGACTTTAGAAACATGGCAACATTATTTATGGCCCAAAGAATTTGTTATACATTCTGATCATGAATCTTTGAAACATATTAAAAGTCAAGCTAAACTGAATCGAGACATGCTAAATGGGTTGAATTCATTGAGACTTTCCTTATGTCATTAAACACAAGAAGGGTAAAGAAAATGTTATTGCTGATGCATTGTCTCGTCGCTATACTATGCTTTCACAACTTGACTTCAAAATATTTGGTTTGGAGACCATCAAAGATCAATATGTGCATGATGCTGATTTTAAAGATGTATTGCAGAATTGTAAAGAAGGAAGAACATGGAACAAGTTTGTCGTTAATGATGGATTTGTGTTCCGGCTAACAAGCTATGCATTCCAGCTAGCCCGCTTCGGTTTTGTTGTTGCAGGAGGCACATGGAGGAGGACTAATGGGACACTTTGGCGTGAAGAAGACGGAGGACGATTTTACTACATTTCTTTTGGCCAAAGATGAGACGGATGTTGAGCGCTTTATTGCTCGCTGCACTACATGTCAAAAAGCTAAGTCACGACTAAATCCTCATGGTTTATATATGCCTTTGCCTGCACTCTAGTGTTCCTTGGGAGGATATATCTATGGACTTTGTTTTAGGTTTACCTAGAACAAAGAAGGAGGGATAGCATATTTGTTGTCGTGGATAGATTCTCTAAAATGGCACACTTTATACCATGTCATAAAAGCGATGATGCTGTCAATGTTGCTGATTTGTTCTTTCGTGAAATTATTCGCTTGCATGGTGTGCCAAATACTATTGTTTCAGATCGTGATACTAAATTTCTTAGCCACTTTTGGAGATGTTTATGGGCTAAGTTAGGGACTAAACTGCTTTTTAGTACTACTTGTCACCCCCAAACTGATGGACAAATGTAGTAGTCAATAGAACATTGTCTACTATGCTTAGGGCTGTTCTAAAGAATAATAAGAAAATGTGGGAGGAATGCTTGCCTCATATTGAATTTGCTTATAATCGCTCATTGCATTCTACTACTAAGATGTGCCCTTTGAAGTTGTGTATGGTTTCTACCGTGCACCAATTGATTTGTTGCCTCTTCCATCTTCGGAGAAGGTTAATTTTGATGCTAAAGAACGTGCTGAATTGATTTTAAAAATGCATGAGTTAACTAAGGAAAACATTGAGCGATGAATGCTAAATATAAACTTGCGGAGATAAGGGTAGAAAACATGTTGTGTTTGCACCGGAGATCTTGTTTGGTTACATTTGCGTAAGGATAGATTTCTGATTTGCAAATCAAAGCTAATGCCACGTGCTGCTGGTCCCTTTAAGGTGTTGGAGAAAGTAAATGATAATGCATATAAACTTGAGCTGCCTCAGATTTTGGGGTTAGTCCCACTTTTAACATTGCAGATTTGAAGCCATATTTGGGTGAGGAAGATGAGCTGCCGTCGAGGACGACTTCATTTCAAGAAGGAGGATGATGAGGACATCAATACCATTGTTACACCCACAGCCCCTCTGCTGCTATACATACTGGACCAATTACTAGAGCTCACAAGACGCCAACTAAATTACTGTGTACTTTCGCTTGGTAATGATTCTAATGTTCATGAGAATATGATGCTGCCTAAATTGGATACATTTGTTTTGCTTACAAATGAAGGGCCTAGCTTGGAGAAGGATGAACATTGGAGCAAGAACACACATGGAGTTGATGGCATGCGCAAGGGGATCAAGAACGGAGTTACAAGTGATGATTTCAGGACTTTGAAGCCACCATAAGGAGTGCATGAAGCCTTGGACGAAATATACAAGATGCCACTTCATAATATTCGTCCATAGGCTATTCTAGGTGTCACACCTTATTATTGGGCCAGGCCCATGTAATTTCGAAATACATTAGTATAGGCTATTTTTAGAGTCCAGATGTGTGGGAAACAAGAGATAGGGTTAGTTTCGACCCTCCACCAAGGGCCACGAAATTCACCCTCTTCCTCCATATATACAACCCTTAGGGCACCGCTTAGACTTGGGTTTTGTTTAGATCAAAAGTTCGCCATAGCTGCAACTTCGCAGATTTCGCTTGTGTTCAACCACTGCATAAAGGCGCCACGGAACCCCACCTTGATCAATAAAGCTTTCATCTTATATTCGCAATATCTAGATTGCAATCTCAGCTTTCTGCTTGTTCTTCGCTTGCTCGCAGGAAATAGACCTCGTGGTCGTTGATCGTGTTCGGCGGGTCAATAACCTCTCGGAGTTGGTTTAGCGACATATAGCGCCGACGCCCTCGCGACGCCAGAAGTCGGATCGCCAAAGTCGATTTCCACCAAAGCTAAATCCACCATCTCATCGAAGACGGACACCTCTCGCCTATCATCCGCCTTGAGTGTGAAGAGGTAGAAGTACGCCGTTCACCAACAAGGCGCCGATCTCGCCCATTCTTGCATCGTTTCTTTCTTGTGCGCTACGAGTTTGTTGTCGGGTAATCGCGTACGCTTCTGAGAGTCGCAAGTCGGTGGAGAGGTTGTCGATGTGTTCGCCATTGCTTGTTGCTTCTTGATGGAGAGCTCGCTATGCGCCAAAGAGGTGGCTCTGGTGACGATGATGACATGTCGCCGCCTTGCTCGATGAAGAGTGGGTTTGTAGAAGAACTTGGCCTATCCATCATTTCAAGCAAATTGTGAGTGGTAGAAAGAGAAGAACTAATACCAATGTACCGTCAATCGGTTGAAGATGAATCAAGTTCACTCAAATGCGGACAATGAAATAGCACTATTGGTACCGATCCTTGTCGATTCTCACACCTACACAAGTAAAAGCTTTTGGTGGAGCTTGGTTAGATGGTGGCACAAAATTGATTGCAATCGTTAGCTTGACTCAAAAATGTTGAAGAAGATTCGCAAATTCAGATATGCAACAAGTAGACCAAGCAAGTAGTGGTACACGGAAACACACACGAAATAGATAAATGGATTGTGCAAACTAAAAGTGAGCCAAAATGTGGAATCCATTTAAAATGCTCTTGTTGCATAATACTAGAGAGACGCTTAGCACGATTGCAATAATAGGCAGATACGGAGCTTGTGCACAACCTACTAGGCAAAATGCAACGATCTCTATCCCAAGTATACTATATGTATGGTATTTCGCAATGATCCAAGATGAACTTATATGGCAATCTTAATGTTGTATGATGCTATGCTTGTTGCTTATAAGCTCTTTGCTTATCTCCTCTTTGCTTAAAAGCTTGAGTGGCTCTTTTCTCTTTGAGCTCTTTTCTTATGCAAACTTGAGGAACTAAGATAGCAATTGTGTATCGCTGATGACAACTTTGTGACACACAAGTTGATTCCTAGATATGCACCTCAAAGGTATGTATGATATGGTGTATGCAACTAATGTGCACAAGTCACGTTGCCGGCAATACTCAATGGCTAGTCTCGATGGGTAAGCAACGCAAAAGATGGGCTATGATGGTTATCAATGCAATTATAGAGATGACAAAGATGTCGCCGAGGTTACCGCCCTGATGGCGATGAGTCCTTGGCGAAGATGAGTGGTGGTGATGTTGACGCTTAACCGCACTCTATATAGCCGAAACACAATAGGACACGGGAACCACAACTCAAATTCTCAAAGAACAAAAGCAACAATGGTGGTAGCGGAAAACGGAGGTGGTATAGTGTATGATGTGGTGAAAGCCCTACGCAAAGATGCCAATATTGGGAAAATTAGATGGTGTCCAATGGTGCTGTAGCCTATCTAGGTGGATGGAGAATGTCAATAGCTTCTCAACGAGCTAAAGAACGCGAAAATCGGACTCCGGATGTGGAAGTTATGGTGAAAATGGTGAAACTGGGAAAGCTGAAACTGGTCAGGGCGGTAGTACCGCTCGGGAGGGCGGTAGTACCGCCGTGTCGGGATTTTTCGACTATTTCGGCTGGAAAGGGCCTGGCGGTAGTACTGTTCAAGGGGCGGTAGTACCGCTTGAGGTTCTCAGCGGTAGTACCGCTTTGTAGGGCGTAGTACCGCTTGTCGGGATTTTCTCGATCGTCAATTGTTTCGCGATTTTGGGGCGGAAATGGATGATTTCGGGTCAAAATTCAAGGATTTTGTGGATGGAAAGAGGGAAACTTGGGGAATGCTAGATCCACTTGAAACCAAGCAAATCCACGGATCAAAATCAACAAAACATCATCAAACCAACAAATCACAAAAAATTGGGGCTATTTTTGGAGGATTTTCGATTTAGGATGAAAACAACAAAATCAAGCTAGAAAACACGGGTAGGGGGCCAAAACGTGATCAACGCGGGCTCATGATACCATATGATGTAGGGTGGAACCCTAATTCGCCGATCTTTCACGCTTGAGGGATCCTACGGAGGGAACACGAAGAACGCCTGGAAGAACTAGAGGAAATCACGGGAAGAACGAGAGACACTCAACCAACAAGAGATCAATCACACAAGGTCTAGATCATCGAAGCACGAGTGATACATGGTCCAAAATCAACAAAGGAAAGATACAAGGTAGCCTTTCTTTCTCCGAGATGGAGGTCTTGAATCCACGAGGATCTTCCCCAGATAGGGGTCTTGAACTGATGGATCTTCTTCCCAGACGGAGGTCCCGATCTCCGTGGAGAAGTACTGTGGATGAGCAAAGGCTCTCTCACACACAAATATGAGCTAATCCAATGCTAACCCTAGAAAGGATGAGGGATGGTCTATTTATAGTCTAGGTTCTCCAAGGGGTGTTGGGGCGAACGAGTACATGGGCCTCGCTCAAATGCTGCACGCAGCAGGGCGGTAGTACTGGTCCTATGGGCGTAGTACCGCTTGAGGTGCTTCAGCTGTAGTACCGCCGGAGGGCGGTAGTACCGCCTGCACTGCTCGATTCTCGGAGTTTGTCGGGTTCAAGTGACGAGGGCGGATCTTGAGCGTAGTGCCTTGTTTCGGCTCAGCGGTAGTACCGCTTGGCTTGAGCGGTAGTACCGCCTGGCCCTCGACTCGCAGGCTCCTCCTCTCGCCTTGATGTCCATCTTGAGCTGTAGCTTCTTCTAGGTTGACTCTTGGTACCTAAGCATGCATAGCATTTCCGCTTGAGGTAGTAACCATGTCCCATGTGAATCGAAGGAATTGTGAGAGGAGTGATGTCACCTCGTTTCAAGAGCTCTTGCACGTGCTCGAGTTATAGGTCCTTGTGGGGTTGGATGTTGATGTAGAGTCCATGGGGATGATGGAAGGATGCCCGCATCACAATACAAAGAAATTATGCCACAGACAAATGTGCACATCATCCATCATGATGTGTATGTGCATTTGTGAGTTAGCACAAGATAAGCAATGCTCAAAGAAATTTGAGGCATGGTATATGTGAACATGTCATCCATCATGAAAGAATAGTTGTTATGTATGACACGCTAGGGACACAAATTGAGCAAACAAGTATATGGCACATGAAAAGCATGTTTATTCATGGGGAGCATATGGTGCACACAATCTAGGGTGGATAAAAAGCCCTAATGGGTATGAGGAAACTATGGGGTCTCTCATGAGCAATATCGAAGCATAATATGGAGAAAATGGACAACATTCAAAACAATGCATATCCGGTTAGGTGGTCATGGCATGGCATATGAGATAAATGATGCAAAGGAGCATATCAATATCATCACAAGAAAAACAAATGCCAATAACCATGGGCTTGTCATCTATGCCATATGCTAAATTTGGTTTATTTTAATGGCATATGCATAGTCACTATGAAGAGATTGCAAATAAGACATATGGTTGATCTCATGCATAGCATATGACAAGTCAAGCGGATTATCAAACATGATGTGACCTAAAGAATTGTCACAAGAAATCCTATGTAACATGGCATCACTACTAATAGACTCCACATGAGAATCATCATATTCATCATAAATGGGCAAATCATCACATGGGGGAAATCATACTAGTATGAAGCATGGTACTAGGTGGATCAACATCATGCAAGCAATCAATGTCAAGAATGTCCACTAGTGGGACTAGAGCATCACCGTCACCTTTGTTACCTTTGTCATTCCACTCAAGTGGTGTAGGTGAGGTGGAAAGACCAAATGGTGGTCATCTTCATCTTGATGGAACCATGTGGGGTATCATATTCCACCATGGCCATCGCCTTGTCCAAAGGGAGGACAAAGTCGCCGAGATCGGCAAGGCCATCATAAATGGGACCTAGCACCAAATGAGAAGACACAATAGAGGTAGAGGTCAAGTTGTTAGAAATGCAAATGGCCTCACGAGACCTATCAACTATCTCACTCTCTCTATGTGGTGGTTCACCTACCCCTTTGATAGAGGCAAAGGTGTCCTGCTCTTCGATGAGATGGTGGATTTCGCTGGTGGAAGTCGACTTGACGATCCGACTACGAAGGCAGGCGAGACGCCGCTACTTAGCAATCGCTAAACCAACTCCGAGAGGTTATTGACCACGCCGAGCACGATCAACTCGACCACGAGGGTCTATTTCCGCGAGCAAACGAAGAACAAGCAAGAAACCGAGATTGCAATCTGGATATTGCGAATATAAGATGAAAGCTTTATTAATCAAGGTGGGGTTCTGTGACGCTTTGTCCGGTCGCTGAACACAAACGGCACGCCAAGTTGCAGCTCTAGCTAACTTTTGATCTAAACAAAACCCAAAGTCTAAACGGTGCCCTAAGGGCTGTATATATGGAGGAAGAGGGGAGAATTTCGTGGCCCTTGGTGGAGGGGTCCAAACTAACCCTATCTCTTGTTTCCCCACATACGGACTCTAAAAATAGCCTATACTAATGTATTTCGAAATTACATGGGCCTGGCTCAATAATAAGGTGACGAGCACCTAGAATAGCCTCCGGACTAAGTTTATGAAGTGGCATCTTGTATATTTCGTCCAAGGCTTCATGCACTCATTATGGTGGCTTCAAAGTCCTGAAATCATCACTTGTAACTCCATTCTTGTCCTCTTTATGCATGCCATCATCTCCATGCTTGTTCTTGCTCCAATGTTCATCCTTCTCCAAGCTAGGCCCTTCATTTGTAAGCAAAACAAATGTATCCAATTTAGGCAGATCATATTCTCATGAACATTAGAATCATTACCAAGAAACAAAAGTACTGTAATTTAGTTGATGCATGCGAGCTCTAGTAATTGGTCTAGTATGTATAGCAGCAGGGCTGTGGGTGTAACAATGGTATTGATGTCCTCGCCATCCTCCCTTCTTGAAATGAAGTCGCCTCGACGGAGGTTCATCTTCCTCACCCAAATATGGCTTCAAATCTGCAATGTTAAAAGTGGACTAACCCCAAAATCTGCAGCAGCTCAAGTTTATATGCATTATCATTTACTTTCTCCAACACCTTAAAGGGACCAGCAGCACGTGGCATTAGCTTTGATTTATGCAAATCAGAAATCTATCTCACGCAAATGTAACCAAACAAGATCTCCTGTGCAAACACAACATGTTTTCTACCCTTATCTCCAGAAGTTTATATTTAGCATTCATACGCTCAATGTTTTCCTTAGTTAACTCATGCATTTTTAAAATCAATTCAGCACGCTCTTAGCATCAAAATTAACCTTTCTCCAAGATGGAAGAGGCAACAAATCAATAGGTGCACGAGGTAGGAAACCATACACAACTTCAAAAGGGCACATCTTAGTAGTAGAATGCAATGAACGATTATAAGAAAATTCAATATGAGGCAAGCATTCCTCCCACATTTTCTTATTTTTCTTTAGAACAGCCCTAAGCATAGTAGACAATGTTCTATTGACTACTTCAGTTTGTCCATCAGTTTGGGGGTGACAAGTAGTACTAAAAGCAGTTTAGTCCCCAACTTAGCCCATAAACATCTCCAAAAGTGGCTAAGAAATTTAGTATCACGGTTCTGAAACAATAGTATTTGGCACACCATGCAAGCTTAATAATTTCACTAAAGAACAAATCAGCAACATTGACAAAGATCATCGCTTTTATGACATGGTATAAAGTGTGCCATTTTCGAGAATCTATCCACGACAACAAATATGTTATCCTCCCCTTCTTTGTTCTAGGTAAATCTAAAACAAAGTCCATAGATATATCCTCCCAAGGAACACTAGGTACAGTGCAAAGGCATATATAAACCATGAGGATTGAGTCGTGACTTAGCTTTTTGACATGTAGTGCAATGAGCAATAAAACGCCAACATCCCGCCTCATCTTTGGCCAAAAGAAATGTGTAGCAAGTACATCCTCCGCCTTCTTCACGCCAAAGTGTCCCATTAGTCCTCCTCCATGCGCCTCCCCGCAACAACAAAAGACGAACGGAGCTAGCTGGAATGCATAGCTTGTTAGCACGAACACAAATCCATCATTAACGACAAACTTGTTCCATGTTCTTCCTTCTTACAATTCTGCAATACATCTTTAAAATCAGCATCATGCACATATTGATCTTTGATGGTCTCCAAACCAAATATTTTGAAGTCAAGTTGTGAAAGCATAGTATAGCGATTTAGACAATGCATCAAGAATAACATTTTCTTTACCCTTCTTGTGTTTAATGACATAAGGGAAAGTCTCAATGAATTCAACCCATTTAGCATGTCTATTTATCAGTTTAGCTTGACTTTTAATATGTTTCAAAGATTCATGATCGAATGTATAACAAATTCTTTGGGCCATAAATAATGTTGCCATGTTTCTAAAGTCCTAACAAGAGCATATAATTCTTTATCATAAGTAGAGTAATTCAGACTAGGCCCACTCAATTTTTCAGAAAAGTATGCAACAGGTTTGCCATCTTGTAATAACACACCTCCTAATCCAATTCCACTAGCATCACATTCAAGCTCAAAAGTCTTATTAAAATCAGGAAGTTGGAGTAAAGGAGCATGTGTCAACTTAGCTTTCAATACCGTGAAGGCTTCTTCCCGTATGTACCCCAAACAAAAGGCACATCCTTCTTTGTAAGCTCATTGAGAGGTGCAGCAATGGTGCTGAAATCTCACAAAAACGCCTATAGAAACCAGCGAGGCCAAGGAAACTCCTCACTTGTGTGACTGCTTTGGGCTGCGCCAACTCTCAATAGCTTCAATCTTGGCTTTATCAACTTCAATTCCCGTGGAGTAACAACATAGCTAAGAAAGATACTTGGTCGGTGCAAAAGGTGCACTTCCCAAGGTTACCAAACAAACGTGCATCACGAGAGCATTAAAAACAGCACGAATGTTCCAAATGTTCTTCCAAAGATTTGCTATAAATCAGATATCATCAAAATAGACTACCACAAATCGTCCAATGAAAGCACGAAAACTTCGCTCATTAATCTCATGAAAGTACTAGGTGCATTAGTTAACCCAAAAGGCATGACTAACCACTCATATAATCCAAACTTAGTTTTAAATGCTGTTTTCCATTCATCTCCCAATTTCATACGAATTTGATGGTATCCACTACGCAAATCAACTTTGGAGAATATTGTAGAGCCACTCAATTCATCAAGCATATCATCTAGCCTAGGAATAGGGTGACGATAACTAATAGTAATATTATTGATGCCTCTACAATCAACACACATACGGACGTACCATCCTTTTTCGCACTAGAATAATAGGAAAAAGACAAGGACTAAGGGATTCGCAGATATAACCTTTTGTCGAGCAGCTCCTGTACTTGACGATAATCTCCTTCGCCTCCTCCGGATTGGTACGGTATGGTGCACGGTTGGTAATGATGCACCGAATTAAGTCAATTTGATGCTCAATCCTCTAATAGGTGGTATCCTGTGGCACGCCTTGTGGAAAGACGCCGCCAACTCCCCGCAAAATGTTAGTGACAATAGGGGCAAAGAGGAAGGCACGCCTCTAATGAAAATAATGGCTCTTTGCACACAAAAGCATAGCAAATAGATTTGCTAAAATCTAGCTCATCAATATCAGATTTGGTGGCAAGTAAACATGCACTTTTCAATTTAATTTCGAAGCAACAGAGATGGTTTATTATTAGGCTTCATGTGTCGCTTCAAATTCTTTTGCCACAATCTGATTTTCACTCTTATTTTTCTCCTGTTTTGCTTTATTAGCTCTATTAATATCATCTTTCAAAATGGACTCACGAGTCATAGGAAGCAAAGTAATATTTTTATCCTTATGAACAAGAGTATAATGATTGTCTCTACCATGGTGTACATGAATTTTTATCAAATTGCCATGGTCCACCAAGTAATAAGGAACATGCTTGCATAGGTACCACATCACAATCAACATAATCAGCATATGTAGAGATACTAAAATGCACACTAACAAGACGTGTTACCTTAACCTTGCCGCTGTTGTTGAACCATTGGATGTAGTAAGGATGTGGATGTGGTCTTGTGGTGAGAGATAGCTTCTCCACCATCTCCATGCTAGCCAAGTTGTTGCAGCTCCCTCCATCTATGATGACGCTAATAGAACGCTCCTTCACAACTCCCTTTGTATGGAACAAATTATGCCTCTGATTTTGCTCAGCTTGTGTAACCTGCACACTCAAAACACGCTTGAGCAACTAAACATTCATACATGTCAAGATCTTCAAGCCATGTGTTGTGTCTCATGATCGTAATCATCTCCACCGTGTTCCTCATGTGTAATAAGAGCCAAAGTCTCCTCATCATAGTCACTAGCGGACTCATACCCACCATCCTCAAGAGCAATCATCACACGCTGAGATTTGCATTCTCTCGCAAAATGTCCTCTTCCTTACAACGATTTACAAATAATATCACTTGTGTGCCCGTGCTGACGCCATGGACGAAGAAGAGCTCAGGCAAGCCCGGCAGTGTGCTCTTGGCGATAGTGGTGGTTGTGCCTCGCTCAGATCACGGTTGGAGGTGGCACCAAGGAGGTGATGGTGCAAAGGAAGTAGATGATGCACGTGGTGTCCATGATGAAGGTCGACCTGCAGAAAAGTTAGTGCCGCCAATGCTCGTCCGATCCTCAAGACTTCACGCTCAGCTTTACAAGCAAGATGGAATAAACGAGTGATATTATTATAATCCTTATAGTCTAGAATGGTCTGAATCTCTATTTAATCCACCCGTAAAACGCAAGCATAGCTTCATTCTCCTCAACAATACCACATCTAATCAAGCCAGTTTGTAATTCTTGATAATATTCTTCTACATAATTTTTTCCTTGTCTTAAGCGCTGCAATTTTTGAAGTAATTCACGCTGATAATATGGTGGAACCCAACGAGTACGCATAGCAGTTTTCAAAGCAGCCCAAGTAGTCGAACAGATATAATCTACAATGTTCGACCACCAAACACATGCAAAGCTAGTGAAAGCACAAACAAGAGAGCAGAACACGCCTCTCCTCGTGATATTGTAAACATGTAAATCGTTGTTCAGCTTTCTAACTCCCAAGTAAGATATATATCAGAACATATCTACCCTCAAATGGTGGAATATTCAATTTCAGTTTAGGGAGATGGTCATGATCTCGCACTGAGGGGGAGCCCTAACATTGCCATTATTTGCATGTGGACGCAATTCGGTGGTTGCACGTAGTTCGATGTTGATCAACCTCATCCTCATAATCGCCGCGATACTCATCATCCTCCCTTGCACCAGCAGAAGCAGTGAGTGAGCCAAAGAAGCACCAACAAAGCAGAGCAGCCGCACTGCATTTTGTCCTGCTCAATAGGAACACGCCGAGCTCGCCCATACCGATTCGAAGGGGCGAGTTGTTGTCGCAGCAGAGGTGCGATAGGTGCAGGGCGGTGGTTGTGGAAAACGCTACAGCAATTCATCAAACTTGCTATCGCTTTGTTTCAAACGCCTTCTCAATGCCATCTATCTTCTCCATGGCCTCACAAATCTGTTTAGCACGCCTTGCACCTGCCCAATCATCATTTGCTGAAACTTATCATGTAGCTGTTTGTTCGTCAGTTCTCCCAATTAGTCTCATTGGCTTGTGATCCTGCCATGGTTAGCAGCAATAGAAACACACAAGAATATGATCCTACAGACTACTAGGAAGTGGTGGTGGTGGTGTGGTGGATAAATACACAACCACAAGCAAATCTCAAGTTCTTACCAGCCTACCCAAAGAAGAAAGTGTGATCGGCAACCGCTAGTAGTCAAAACTCTCAAAGCTTGGCTATAGCGACATTGTGGAGAATCAAACGCACGACGAGATGTATGTGGAGCTGAAGGCTTATAATATGGTAGCAAAAAAGGTCAAGAATAATCAATTCAGAGATGCAAAGTTGAATAAACGCCAACGACCGGTGATCGGTTGGTCCTAGGCTAGACCGCATAGAGACGCGAGCCCAGAACACTAACAAAATCACGGCGCTGCACGAAACAAGGGAGGAGCACACTCTGAATTTTTTTTTTCGCTTTTTTTTTTATGCGCTGCCTTTTTTTTATACCGCTTTTTTTTGCGAAAAATCACTATAATGGCGAAGTGTCTCAAAACTCTTCCTGTGTCAAACCGATAGGATGGGCACGAAATTTTTCGACCAAATTTTTTTTTCGATCGCTCGACCCAAAATCGAAACGGGTCAAAAAACTTTCTATAACGGCGATCGCCTCAATACGCTTAGAAATACCCAAAATAGGATAGCCGTAAATTTTTTGTCCCGTATGCTTTTGGAAAATTTTGGGCCTAAACGAGGGTGGTTTCCTGACTTTATTATTATTATTTTTGAAACCAACCTCTTCTACGGACGGCAAAAGATTGTCGAATCAAACCTACTCGCATAAGGAAACACAAATCGAAATTAGATGGATCCCAAAACAAATCTAATATGCAAGGAACTCGGATTGGTGGTGGATATATGGTGGTGGTATATGGCAACGGTGGTGGTATATGGCATCGGTGGTGGTATATGGATACGATTCAAGCGTGGCGATAAGCGGGTGGTAGATGGCGTATGATGATAATCGTGCGGCAAGCAATGACAACTTATGACCGTAACTCAAACTCTAAAAGACTAGACTCTAAGACCAAAGAACTAGACACGACGATGCAACCGCAAATTCAACAACGCAAATACGTAAAAGATTATGCAAAGGCTCGATTGGTTCGGATATGATGACCTATGATAGAGGCAAAGGTGTCCTGCTCTTCGATGAGATGGTGGATTTCGCTTGGTGGAAGTCGACTTTGACGATCCGAC
>JAHHZJ010006394.1:0-18258 GCA_021437245.1 Aegilops speltoides | reverse complement strand
TTTCTAAAAGCTATCAATGACGATCTTCAAAGAAGAGTTCTTCATATCTTGCCAACGACTTCTCTTGTCTAATTTCTTGCCACCTATTAAAACTAAGCATGACAAGCATAAGAAAAATTCTTCATCTAGTAGTAACAATAATCATGCTAAATCAAATGTTGTTACTTCTAGTAATTCTCTTGATTCCACTAACAATGTTTCAAGCCAAGTTTCACTTGAGCAAGAAAATAGTCTATTGAAAGGGATTATAGAGAAAGGTGTCTACAAGAGCTCTTGCCGAAGCAAGAACTTTGAGGAAATTGTTCGCAAGCAAGGAAGACACCGGAAGAATCAAGGAATTGGTTTTGAGCGAAGTTCAACGCCGAGGGTGTTGAATGGGAAGAAGGTCAATATCCCACTCCAAAGTTTGTTTCTCAAGAGGAGAAGTATGATCCTACTTCTTCCAAAGTGGAACAAGCTCAAGATGACCTTCCACCACAAGACCACAAGCTAAAAGGCAAGGACAAGCTTCAAGAGGAGATTGATGCATTCATTGAAGCACCCAAGGCCATGGTCAAGTGGGTTCCCAAGGCAACTTCAAGTTCTACTGACAAGCTCAACTACTACCCCAAGGATTCCCATCAAGATGATGTGGATCCCAAGAAGAAGAACTAGAGAGTTCTTGAGGGTGACTCACCAATATACTTCACTCACATTCATTTTGGCAAGAACTTGTGCAATCAACTTCCACATCTTGCACTAGTTCATGGAGTCACAAACCCTCATGTTGGTAAGTCAAGGGACAAGGTAATCATTGCTTTCATGGACATCATCTATTGTGTACTTCAATCTATGTCCATGGATATCCTTGTTTGTTCCTTGTGGGACTAACCCATGTAGGTATTGAAAGTGCCCGAATCCAAAGGATTGCTCCCAACTCTTGATGATCTTCATCAACATTGAGCATCCACATCTTCAACATCTACATGAAGTCTTCAACGACAACCCAAGGTTAGTTTGACCCTTTAAAAGGGGTTCTCACATCAAGGGGGAGCTTTGCTCTAAAGAAATGAGCTAAAGCATCTTCTAAAGATGTGAACACATTAATGCTTTTATGTAAAAGTGGTAACCCCACTTGTGCTTAAACGATGAGTATGACCTATGATCAAATGTTCTCATTTGACTCCTAAGTCAATATACTCATATATAGATGACCTAGTCATCGCCAAATTGTGTGCTAGTAGCTAGTGTTTTGTTTGTGCATGTTTGACACATATTTCATTTGCTATCTTATTGTGTGAGCATGTTGGATGCATGATTTTATCCATTCGAGGACATCCATTTGTTGCTTTGGTCTTTGGATTTTTCTTTTTCGACCAAATGGATGGACAAGAATGCCTAAGTTCCTCCCCTAGCTATCTATGCTTTCTTGTCTCAAACTCTATTCATGCTTATATCACAAACTTTGAACAAGACTTTTTCGGACAGACCGAGTGAGGAGCACTCGAGCCACCGATCCGCAAAAGCCTAACTTCCAAAACCTTCTAAGTACTTTCGGTCAAACCGATATACTCAAATCGACTGCATCAAATCACTTGGATTGATCTAGGTTTTCACTCGGTGAAACCGAAGTTGTAAATTTCGGCGGACTGGTGTGTAATCGCACGCAGCTAACCATCTCGGTCCCACCGAAGTTTTCCAACTCGGTCCCACCGACACGAAGGGTATATATACCGAGGGCAGCGCATTGATTATTCCTTCAAACGCCTCGCCTCAAACCCTTAGCTGCGCCGCCGGGTCTCCGGATCGCCTCGCTGTCCGTCAGGCGCCGCCAGGTCTCCATCGCCAACGGCTAATCTCATCGCCGTCTGCGCCGTAGTGAAGCTCCACCAGATTGGGTGAGTTTCATCCTCTCGTGCTTCAACCTCTGATTCAATGCACGATAGGTTTTGCCTAGCTTCTTGCCAAGTTTGAAATCTTCCTATCCAGCAGATTAGATCATAGAACAAATTCGAGTGAAAATTTTAGGGTTAGGTTTCCCGAACACATCTCGTGTGACCGATTCTACATTCTCGATCGACCGACGGCCTCGCCATTGACCGCACTTTTCGGTTAAACCGAAGTTGTGCAAATCGGTAAGACCGAAGTGAGGACTTAGTGAAACCCTAGTGCTCTCGGCTAGATCGAAACCCATTTCGTCCAACCGAAAGTGGTGTGTATGTTAGGTTTAGACACTTCGGATTCACCGAATTTTAGACTCGGTCGACCAAATGCATTCCGTGAAAACCTAAAACTGAAGTTTGAACTCATTCTTTTGCAAAATCCTCTCAGTTTGTGATAACTCTTCTATTCGCCTATACCTATTCTTTTCACGAGTTTGTCATCATGTCCGATGCAAGTGACAGCGTAACAGGTCCGAATCACCAGCTTGAGATTCCAGAGGCGCTACAAGTCCCAAGCAAGCAGTTTTCAGATGATGGAGAGAAGCACTCCAAGTGGATTGCCTGCTGCTGCCACCAGGGCAGGAAGAAGAGGAATTCGATGAGGAAGACTCGACTTTGTTGCAGATGAGGAGATTTCTTCCAAGCCAAAAGGCAAGTGGTTGCCAAGGGCTATCAAGGGCAACAACAAAGAAAGGCACCAAGAAGGTGAAGAAATCCACAGTTGCAAAGAAGCTGAGCATGGAAGAAGAAACCTCCAAGAAGATCAAGAAAACTTCCAAGAGGAAGAGGCTAGTTCATGAAGAAGGATGATGATCCGATGAGGAAGACCCCCTCCTCGGCAAAGTTGATGGGAGATGCCATCGGGAAGGAGCACCCACAAAAGCTAAGCCCACCCAGAAAGGCAGCCCAAGCCAAACCTGCCGCCAAGAAAAAAACGGAGAAATATACCCTTGAGAAGAAGAAGGACAATGGCCACCCGAATCGATGATGAGGCTCATGTTTTGCCAAGCTCGGAAAGCCCATAATGATGCTCATCCTCGGCTGAAAATATGAAGGAAAGGAAGGACAAAGGTCTCGGCTATAGGCAAGTTGATCCATATGCCACCGGAGAAGGACTTTGACTCAAGGTTCCACCCGAGAGCAACAAGATTTTATGAGAGGCTCATGGACAAGAAGCCAATTGTTTCGACACCGATATGTGCCGATTACATCCGGGGAAGACACGAGACTATTTCCCACATGTGCATGAGAGCTTCCCGCATGTGGAATTGGAGTTTGTTGGTAAATTGGCTTGGAATGATGAGATGATCATGCGTTTATGCCACCGACTTTCTATCGATGGCGTTTGTTGGATGAGGAGGATTCTCCTCAACTGGAAGAATGGAAGCTTGAATGCAAAGATCAAGGGATGATGATGTTGATGTCTATGGCATTCCAAAGAAGAATCACAGTCTATGAAGAACATGTACAATGAGGTACCGACAAGGATGTTGAGATATGGAAGCTTGACGTTTATTATCTTCGGTTCCCAACCACTAACACCATTCCGGGTACTTTGATGCCCAAGTCGAGACCACCGATGATAAGAGGTATTCTATCAACATGTGCACATTCTAGATCGAAGACACCTTTTAGGTGATGGACCCGATAGTAGAGACTATCAAGAGGAGGAACCCGAAGAGGTCGGGGTTTGCCCGATATTGATGCTCATTAACCAAGTTTGGCACGGACACCACCGGATAGACCCCACTTGCCCGCATAACATGAAGATAATGAAGTTGTGATGGAGGATGCTCCCACATCGGAAGGACATGCTAAGTCCAAGCAAACAAGCTAAAGCGAGAAGGAAGCGAAAAAGCCCAAGGCTTGGAGAACAACTTGAAGCCCTCGAGAATTGAGCCGCCCTGCCAGATAGTGCCCGGAGAGTCGAGAGGATAGTTGAAGATAAGTTCCATGCCGATGTTTGGGTAATGCAAGTCACCCAACAAGCTTGAGGGACATTGAGGAAGCAAGGAGAAGGCGAGCTCATGAGGAGATGGAAGTGATCTGTCCAGATGACTATGAGCACCTGGAGGCCCCAAAGCCCGATCAGCTATTCCGTGAACCGGGCTACTACATCGACCTCCCATCCTGGCCCGACCACCCGATTCCCCCTCCGCTCCACGACTTCAAGGAAGGCAGATCACTATCTCCCTCCATCGAGCGGAGGCCCGAGTCCCTAGTGACGATTAGCTCTATACCTTTCAACTTTTTGGTAACTTGTTGCCAAAGGGGAGAAATTGTATAGATCATAGGACTCAGAGAGAGAGTGCTCGTTTTTCTTTCGTTTGGTTTTCCTTGAGATACTTTTGAGTTCTTTGAGACATTTCGTGTTTTGATACTACGCTTGTTTATCTTGATGAGTGCTTGATCATACTATGCTTAATGTGTGCTTAATGCTTATCATATTCCATTCATATCTTGTATGATCATTTACTCATGTCTTGGTGATTGGTGCATGTTATTCATTCTTATCATTTTGTGCGCTCCACCAAGATGTATGTGACATGGAAGAGTGACCCATGATCCTAATCGATGGCATTTGCATTCAAACGCAAATCTTAAATAATGCACAAATTTAGGGGAGCTCTTGCTTATCACATACTTCTCAAAGCGATTTATGTTATTCATTGATTATATCATTTGTCGAGTTTGATCTATATGTTGTCATCAATTACCAAAAGGGAGATTGAAAGTGCAACTAATCCCGTGGTTTTGGTAATTAATAACAACATATATATCATTGAACTAATCATTTCTTGAGAATATTTCGAAAGTTCAAGGATATGGGTATGGCAATGACGATGATGTGGACCCTCAAAATGCTAAGGAAAACATTGGCAAAAGCTCAAGACTCCATTTTTGGTTTAGTGATCCAAGATCACATTGAGTCCATAGGAAAGCCAATACTATTAAAAGGGATGAGGTTATGATGATGATCCGTTGTCAAGTGCTTAGTGATTTATCTCAAACTATCGCAATCTTTCATTCCAACATAAACCATAAGTAATCTCGGTCCCACCGATTCAAACCCACACACCGAGATGAACCACCTCACCATATAGCCAAACCCTAAAATTTGGATTTTCCGATTCCAAACTCGGTCATACCGAAATTGGTGTTCAAGCTTCAGAACCTTCAGACTCAAATCGGTGTCACCGAGATGAGAAAGTCGGTCCCACCGAGATTGGCAAACCCTAGACTTTGGAAGAATCGGACTAACCGAGATTGTATTTTCGGTCCCACTGAAAATCCCAACGCTCACAAGATTTGAACTTTCGGTCCCACCGAGTTGTCAACTTCGTCCGACCGAGATTGGTCAAATGTGTAACGGTTGGATTTTGTGTGGAGGCTATAAATACCCTCCACCTCCTCTTCATTCGTGGAGAGCCATCGAAAGAACTACCACTCCTACCTTACATTTCGAGAAGAAAACTACCTACCCTTGTGTTGAGATCAAGTTGCTCCACTCCCACCATATGAAACTTGATTTCTAGTCTACCCAAGTTGCTTTCCACTCAATCCTTTCTTCCACCACAGCCAAATCAAGTGAGGAGAGTTGAGTGTTGGGGAGATTATCATTTGAAGCACAAGAGCAAGGAGTTCATCATCACCAACACCATCTATTACCTTTTGGAGGGTGGTGCCTCCTAGATTGGTTAGGTGTCGCTTGGGAGCCTCGCATGATGTGGAGTTGAACCAAGAAGTTTGTAAGGGCAAGGAGATCGCCTACTGTGAAGATCTACCCCGAGTAAGGCTAGTCCTCCGTGGACGAGGCCATGATGGCATAGACAAGGTTGCTTCTTCGTGGAACCTTCGTGGGTGGAGCCTCCGTGACTCTCGCAGCCTGTTACCTCCGTGGGTTGAAGTCTCCATCAACGTGGATTGACGATAGCACCACCTATCGGAACCACGAGAAAAATCTCCGTGTTCCAAATTGCGCTTTGCTCTCTCCACCACTCATTTACTATGCGCAATTTACTTTCCGCTGCCACAACTCTAGAATTGCATGTAGGGTGATACTTGACTTGGTTATCATTATGAACTTGCTAAAAACTTGCCCTAATACTACCAAACGTCACAACGAATCGGGTGATTATAAAGGAGTACTACAGGTGTCTCCCAAGGTACATGTTGAGTTGGCGATTTCGAGATTAGGTTTTGTCACCCGATTGCCTGGAGAGGTATCTCTCGGCCTCTCAAGAATACACATCACTTAAGCCTTGCAAGCATTGTAACTAATGAGTTAGTTATGGGATGATGTATTACGAAACGAGTAAAGAGACTTGCCGGTAACGAGATTGAACTAGGTATTGATACCGACGATCGAATCTCGGCAAGTAACATACCCATGACAAAGGGAACAACATATGTTGTTATGCGGTTTGACCGATAAAGATCTTCGAGAATATGTAGGAACCAATATGGGCATCCAGGTCCCGCTATTGGTTATTGACCGAGAATAGTTCTAGGTCATGTCTACATAGTTCTCGAACCCGTAGGGTCCGCACGCCTAACGCTACGATGACATTTATATTATGAGTTTATGAGTTTTGATGTACCAAGGAGTTCGGAGTCCCGGATGAGATCGGGACATGACGAGGAGTCTCAAATGGTCGAGACGAAAGATCGATATATTGACGACTATATTCGAGTTCAAAAGGTTCCGAGTAATTCGGTATTTTTCGAGTACCGAGAGTTACGGAATTCGCCGGGAGAAGTATTGGGCCTTATTGGCCACACGGAAAGAGAGAGGGCAGGACGCGCTTCCCAAGGCCTAGTCCGAATTGACTAGGGAGGGGCCGCACTCCTCCTTCCTTCCCTTCTTCTTCCCTTCCTTGTCTCCTACTCCTACTACTTGGAAGGTCTCCTAGTTGATTAGAAAGGGGAATCTACTCCCTGGGAGTAGGACTCCCAGGGCGCCATAGAGAGGGCCGCCCTCCCTCCTTCACTCCTTTATATACGCGCAGGGGCACCCCATAGACACACAAGTTGATCTACGGATCGCCTTAGCCGCAGCGTGCCCCTTCCACCATATTCCACCTCGGTCATATCGTCATGAGTTTAGGCGAAGCCCGCGCCGTAGAACATCATCATCGCTACCACGCCATCGCGGTCGACGGAACTCATCTCCGAGCTCGGCTGGATCGGATGCCGAGATCGCCATCGAGCTGAACGGTGCTGAACTCGGAGGCCCTGTGACGCTCGGTGCTTATATCGGTCGGATCGTGAAGACGCACGACTACACCAACCGCTACGCAGATAATGCTTCCGCCACGGTTTACGAGGGTACGTGGACAACACTCTCCCTCTCGCTATACCATCACCATAATCTTGCGCAGCGAGGAATATTTTTGAAATTACTACGCTCCCCAACAAAGGGCATCCGAGCCTAAGTTTTATGCGCTGATGTTATATGCACGAGTAGAACACAAGTGAGTTGTGGGCGATATAAGTCATACCGCTTACCAAAGATGTCTTACTTTGGTTCGGCAGATTGTTGGATGAAGCGCCCGACCGACATTACGCCAGACGCCACGCGAGACTGGTTTTACCGCCGTGTTTTGCACACACAGTGACTAGCGGGTGTCAGCTTTCTAACTTTAGTTGAACCGAGTGTGGCTACGCCCGGTCCTTGTGAAGGTTAAAACAGCACCAACTTGACGAACTATCGCTGTGGTTTTGATGCGTAGGTAAGAACGGTTCTTGCTCAGCCCGTAGCAGCCACGTAAAACTTGCAACAACAAAGTAGAGGACGCCTAACTTGTTTTTGCAGGCATGTTGTGATGTGATATGGTCAAGACGTGATGAGATATAAGTTGTTGTATGAGATGATCATGTTTTGTTGAAGTTATCGCAATCGGCGTAAGCCCTATGGATGTCTCTTTGTTGCATAAGATGCAAGTGCCAAATAATTGCTTTACTTCATCGCTATACGATAGCAATAGTTGCAAGAGCAATAGTTGGTGAGACAACCATGTGATGACACATTGATATAGATCAAGATGATGAAGATCATGGTGTCGTGTCGTAACGATAGAGATCATGACAAGATTTTGGAGATGGAGATCAAAGGCGCAAGATGATCATGGCCATATCATATCACATATTTTGATTGCATATGATGTTTATCTATTATACATCTTATTCTTGCTTTCATAGACGGTAGCATTTTAAGATGATCTCTCACTAATTATCAAGAAGTGTTCTCCCGAGTATGCACCGCTGCAAAGTTCGTCATGCCCGCACACCACGTGATGATCGGGTGTGATAAGCTTCACGTCCATCTACAACGGGTGCAAGCCAGTTTTGCACACGCGAATAATCAAAGTTAAACTTGACGAGCCTAGTATATGCAGATATGGCCTCGTAACACGGAGACCGAAGGTCGAGCGTGAATCATATAGTAGATATGATCAACATAGTGATGTTCACCATTGAAAACTACTCCATCTCACGTGATGATCGGTTATGGTTTAGTTGATTTGGATCACGTGATCACTTAGATGACTAGAGAGATGTCTGCCTAAGTGGGAGTTCTTAAGTAATATGATTAATTGAACTTAAATTTATCATGAACTTAGTCCTGGTAGTATTTTGCAAATTATGTTGTAAGATCAATAGCTTGCTTGTTGCTTTCATATGTTTATTTTGATATGTTCCTAGAGAAAATTGTGTTGAAAATGTTAGTAGCAATGATGGATTTGATCCACGATCCGAGGTTTATCCTCATTGTTCCACAGAAGAATTATGTCCTTAATGCACCGCTATGACAGACCTATTGCAGAGATATGCGCACGTTATGAACGCTTGGCTAGCTCAATATGATGACTACTTGATAGTTTAGTGCACCATGCTTAACGGCTTAGAATCGACTTCAAAGACGTTTTGAACGTCATGGACCATATGAGATGTTCCAGAATTGAAGTTAATATTTCAAGCAAATACCCGAGTTGAGAGATATGAAGTCTCCAACAAGTTCTATAGCTAAAAGATGGAGGAGAATCGCTCAACTAGTGAGCAAGCTCGATTGTCTGGTACTACAATCACTTGAATCAAGTGGGAGTTAATCTTCCGATAAGATAGTGATTGAAAGAATTTTAGTCACCATCACTAAGTTACTAGAACTTCGTGATGAACTATAGTATGCAAGGATGACGAAAACGATTCTTGAGCTCTTCGTGATGTTGAAATCGACGAAGGTAGAATCAAGAAAGAGCATCAAGTGTTGATATTGACAAGACCACTAGTTTCAAGAGAAGGGCAAAGGAAAGAAAGGGAACTTCAAGTAGAATGACAAGAAAGCTGTCACTCCCATGAAGAAGACCAAAGCTGGACCAAAGCCTGAAACCGAGTGTTTAAATCGCAGCGAAATGGTCACCGAAGCGGAAATGCCCCAATATTTGGTGGATAAGAAGGATGGCAAAGTGAACAAGGGTATATTTGATATACATGTTATTGATATGTGCCTTACTAGTGTTTATAGTAGCCCCTAAGTATTTGATACTTGTTCGTTGCTAAGATTAGTGACGCTAAACAGAGTTACGTATAAATGAAACTAGTTGAAGGAAGTGACGATGAGTGTTGGAAGTGATTCCAAGATTGATATGATCATCATCGCACACCCCTATACTTTCGGATTTGTGTTGAACCTAAATAAGTGTTATTTGGTGTTTGCGCTGAGCATGAATATGATTTGATCATGTTTATTGCAATACGGTTATTCATTTAAGTTAGAGAACAAATGTTGTTCTGCTTACATGAATAAAACCTTCTATGGTCATACACACCAATGAAAATGGTTTGTTGGATCTCGATCGTAGTAACACACATATTCATAATATTGAAGCCAAAAGATACAAAGTTAATAATGATAGTGCAACTTATTTGTGGCAATCGCTGCTTAGGTCATATTGGTGTAAAGCGATGAAGAAACTCCATGCCGATGGGATTTTGGAATCACTTGGTTATGAATCACTTGATGCTTATGTAACCATGCCTCATTGGCAAGATGACTAAGACTCCGCTTCTCCGAACAATGGAGCGAGCAACTGACTTATTGGAAATAATACATACCGATGTATGCGATCCGATGAGTGTTGAGGCTCATGGCAAGGGTATCGTATTTTCTGACCTTCACAGATGATTTGAGCAGATATGGGTATATCTACTTGATGAAACATAAGTCCGAAATAATTGAAAGGTTCAAAGAATTTCAGAGTGAAGTGGAAAATCATCATAACAAGAAAATAAAGTTTCTACGATCTGATCGCTGAGACGAATATTTGAGTTACGAGTTTGGTCTTCAATTAAAACAATGTGGAATAGTTTCACAGCTCACGCCACCGAACACCACAACGTTATGGTGTGTCCGAACGTCAGAACTGCACTTTATTGGATATGTTACATCTATGATGTCTCCTACTGATTTACCACTATCGCTTTGGGGTTATGCATTAGAAACAGCTGCATTCACGCTTAATAGGGCACCATCGAAACTGCTGAGACGACACCGTATGAACTATAGTTTAGCAATAAACATAAGCTGTCATTTCTTAAAGTTTGGAGTTGCGATGCTTATATGAAAAGGTTTTCAACTTGATAAGCTTGAACCCAAATCGAGAAGTGCGCCTTCATAGAATACCCAAAAGAAACTATTGGGTACACCTTCTATCACAGATCCAAGTCAAAACATTCGTTGTTAAAATGGATCCTTTCTAGAGAAGGAGTTTCTCTCGAAAGAAGTGAGTGGGAGGAAAGTAGAACTTGATGAGGTAATCTGTACCTTCTCCCTAATTGAAAATAGTTCATCACTGAAATCAGTTCCAAAGATTCCTACACCAATTAGTGAGGAAGCTAATGATGATGATCATGAAACTTCAGATCAAGTTACTACAGAACCTTGTAGGTCTTCCAGAGTACGGTCCGCACCACAGTGGTACGGTAATCCTGTTCTGAAAGTCATGTTACTAGACCATGATAAACCTACGAACTATGAGGAAGCGATGATGAGCCCAGATTCCGCAAAATGGCTGGAGGCCATGAAATCTGAGATAGGATCCATGTATGAGAACAAAGTGTGGACTTTGGTGGACTTTCCCGATGATCGGCAAGCCATAGAAAATAAATGGATCTTCAAGAGGAAGACGGACGTTGATAGTAGTGTTACTATCTACAAAGCTTGACTTGTCGCAAAAAGGTTTTTCGACAAGTTCAAGGTGTTGAATACAATGAGATTTTCTCACTCGTATCGATGCTTAAGTCTGTCCGAATCATGTTAGCAATTGCCACATTTTATGAAATATGGCAAATGGATATCAAAACTGCATTCCTTAATGAATTTATTAAAGAAGAGTTGTATATGATGCAACCGTAGGTTTTGTCAATCCTAAAGATGCTAACAAAGTGTGCAAGCTCCAAGAATCCATCAATGGACCTGCAAGCATCTCGAGTTGAATATACGCTTGATGAGTTGATCAAAGCATATGGTTTTATACTGACTTTTTGAAAGGCCTATATTTACAAGAAAGTGAGTGGAGCACTACAAAGATTTCTTCGATAAGTATATGTGAATGACATATTGTTGATTGGAAATAATGTAGAATTATTCTCAAAGCATAAAGGAGTGTTTTAAAAGAGTTCTTTAAAAGAAAGACCTCGTAAAAGCTACTTACATATTGAGCATCAAGATCTATTGAGATAGATCAGACGCTTGATAAGATTTTCAATGAGTACATACCTTGGCAAGATTTTGAAATAGTTCAAGATGGAAATACCAAAGAAAGAGTTCTTGCCTCATACCTTGCTCAATTTGGCAAGGAGTACAATAGTGATCTAGGAATAGATCATCGACATTGGTCAAGAATATCCTTAGTAAGGACTAAGGAAATATTTCTGATTATGGAGGTGATAAAAGAGCCCGTCAGAAAAGTTACCTCTGCAAGTTTTCACACCGATCCAGATGACTCTAAGTCTCAATCTGATACATATTGAAAGTGGGAGCAATTAGCTAAAGTAGTCTCCGCAGAGCATTGTAGACATAGAACATTTGCAAAATACATACGGCTCAATGTGATGACTGCTGACTAAGCTTCTCTCACGAGCAAAACATGATCACACCTTAGTACTTTTGGGTGTTAATCACATGGCGATGTGAACTAGATTATTGACTCTAGTAAACCCTTTGATGTTGGTCACATGATCATGTGAACTATGGGTGTTAATCATATACGATATGAATATTGGTGTTAAATCACATGGCGATGTGAACTAGATTATCGACTCTAGTGCAAGTGGAGATCAAGGAAATATGCCCTAGAGGCAATAATAAAGTTATTATTTATTTCCTTATTTCATGATAAATGTTTATTATTCATGCTAGAATTGTATTAACCGAAACATAATACATGTGTGAATACATAGACAAACATAGTGTCACTAGTATGCCTCTACTTGACTAGCCTGCTTATCGAGATGGTTATGTTTCCTAGCCATGGACAAAAGAGTTGTCATTTGATTAACGGGATCACATCATTAGGAGAATGATGTGATTGACATGACCCATTCTCGTTAGCCTAGCACTTGATCGCTTAGTATTCTCGCTATTGCTTTCTTCATGACTTATACAAAGTTCCTCGCAACTATGAGATTGTGCAACTCCTGCTTACCGAAGAACACTTTGTGTGCTACCAAACGTCACAACGAATCGGGTGATTATAAAGGTGCTCTACAGGTGTTTCCAAGGTACATGTTGAGTTGGCATAATTCGAGATTAGGATTTGTCATCCGATTGTCGGAGAGGTATCTCGGCCCTCTGTAATACTCATCACCTAAGTCTTGCAAGCATGTAACTAATGAGTTAGTTATGAGATGACGACATGAACGAGTAAAGAGACTTGCTGTAACGAGATTGAACTAGGTATTGATACCGACGATCAAATCTCGCAAGTAACATATCGATGACAAAGGGAACAACGATGTTGTTATGCGGTTTGACCGATAAAGATCTTCAGAGAATATGTAGGAACCAATATGGGCATCCAGGTCCCGCTTATTGGTTATTGACCGAGACGGTCTCGTCATGTCTACATTGTTCTCGAACCGTAGGGTCCGCACGCTTAAGGTTTCATGGCGATGCTTATATTATGAGTTTATGAGTTTTGATGTACCGAAGGAGTTTGGAGTCCCGGATGAGATCGGGACATGACGAGGAGTCTCAAATGGTCGAGACGAAAGATCGATATATTGGACGACTATATTCGAGTTCGGAAAGGTTCCGAGTCATTCAGCAGATTTATCGGAGTACCGGAGAGTTACGGAATTCGCCGGGAGAAGTATTGGGCCTTATTGGGCCTCAGGGAAAGAGAGAGGGGCTGCCTAGGTAGGCTGCGCCCCAAGGCCTAGTCCGAATTGACTAGGGAAGGGCCGCACCTCCTTCCTTCCCTCTCTCTTCCCTTCCTAGTCTCCTACTCCTACTACATGGAAGGATCCCTAGTTGACTAGGAAAGGGGAATCTACTCCTGTGGGAGTAGGACTCCCTATGGCCCTCCTTGGGCCGCCACCTCCTCCCTCCCTCCTTTATATACGGGGTAGGGGCACCCTAGACCACACAAGTTGATCATTGATCGCCTTAGCTGCAGCGGTGCCCCTCCATGATATTACACCCGGTCATATTGTAGCGGTGCTTAGGCGAAGCCCGCGATAGGAGAACATCAAGATCGCCACCACGCCGTCAGGTCGACGGAACTCCCCGTGCCTCTACCGGATTGGAGAACGAGGGTGCGCCATCGAGCTGACGCGTGTCAAGAACTCGGAGGTGCCGGAGTAATGGTGCTTGGATCGGTCGGCCGAGGACGACGACTACTTCCTCTACGCTGGCCAACGCTCGCTCGGCTCACGAGGGTACGAGACAACACTCTCCCTCGCTATATCATCACCATGATCTTGCGTGCGAGGAAATTTTTGAAATTACCACGTCCCCAACACTGCCTCCCGCGCCGCTGCCGCCGCTGCTCACGCTGCTGGCCTGGCGCCGCGGCTCCTCCGCCGCTGGCGCCTCAGCCTGCGTGCCAGGCCGCCTCTGGGTTGCAGGCTGCTCGGGCCGCCTGCCTGACCGCCACGCGTGCCTCGCGCCACCGCTCATGAGCTTCCTGATCCGCGCCGCCTGCCCTGCCTGCCCGCCTCTCGCCTCCTCCTGCCGGATCCGCCTGCCTCCTCTCTCGACCTCCCGCCGCTTCCTCCCAACTCCGTGAATCTCCAAACTGGTTCGCCGATCCAGATCGTCGAGGTTGACCTAAAATCCCTAAGTCCCAAATTATTTACATTGTCATGCCATGTTCATCGTGATCATAATTTGCTTCATACGCTTCGCTTGCAGTGTAATATGTCAAATTGTTCGCTCGACGAGTACTTCATTTCATTCCATTGCATCATTTTCATTTGAGCTCATCTTGATGCCAAATGCATGTGAAGAGTGCATGTTGATGTTGATCTCTGAACTGTTATAACATGCTCATTTGTCATTTTTGCCATGTTTGATGTGTGCATCCTATGAGGTTGATGTCTACATGTGTTTTGATCTATGCCATGCCATCTTTCCATGGGTGCTATCCATGTATTTTTGTGGGTCTTGTAGTGAGTGCATCGAGCTTGTTAAGTAGGGTACATGCTGTTGCTTTCCGATCGATTCTTATATTTTGTTGCTATGTTAACCATCGCTACTAGTCATTCTATGCATAACTGGAGATGTTCACTAAGGATGTTTTGTTATACATGTTATGCTCTATCCATTCATGCCCTCGGTTCATTTATAGCCTTCGAGCTTGTTGTTAGCTTGCTCCAAAGTTTGCTAAATAATGTTGTTGTCAACCTGTTAACATCAAGTTCAGCTTTGGCCATGTGCTTTCTAGTGATCCATGCATCCTATGAACTTGTTCTTGCCATGCTTAGCTTCATAAACATGTCTTCTACTGTTGGTTGCCTTGCCATGCCATGTATTTGAAGGAAATATGCCCTAGAGGCAATAATAAAGTTATTATTTATTTCCTAATATCATGATAAATGTTTATTATTCATGCTAGAATTGTATTAACCTAAACATAATACATGTGTGAATACATAGACAAAACTATGGTCACTAGTATGCCTCTACTTGACTAGCCTATTAATCAAAGATGGTCATGTTTCCACCATAGACATGTGTTGTCATTTGATTAGTGGGATCACATCATTAGAAGAATGATGTGATTGACATGACCCATTCTCTTAGCCTAGCACTTGATCGCTTAATATACCGCTATTGCTTTCTTCATGACTTATACAAAGTTCCTGAACTATGAGATTGTGCAACTCTGTACCGAAGAACACTTTGTGTGCTACCAAACGCCACAACGAATCGGGTGATTATAAAGGTGCTCAGTGTGTTTCCAAGGTTCATGTTGAGTTGGCATAATTCGAGATTAGGATTTGTCACTCCGATTGTCGAGAGGTATCTCGCTCTCGTAATACTCATCACTTAAGCCTTGCAAGCATATAACTAATGAGTTAGTTATGAGATGACGACATGAACGAGTAAAGAGACTTGCCGTAACAGATTGGAGTAGGTATTGATACCGACGATCAAATCACGCAAGTAACATACCGATGACAAAGGAACAAAGTATGTTGTTATGCGGTTCGACCGATAAAGATCTTCAGAGAATATGTAGGAACCAATATGGGAATCCAGGTCCCGCTTATTGGTTATTGACCGAGACGGTCTCGGTCATGTTACATTGTTCTCGAACCGTAGGGTCCGGACGCTAAGGTTTTGATGATGCTTATATTATGAGTTTATGTATTTTGATGTACCAAGGTTGTTCGAGTCCCGGATGTGATCATGGATATGACGAGGAGTCTCAAATGGTCGAGACATAAAGATTGATATATTGGACGGATATATTTGGACACCGGAAAGGTTCCGGAGAGTTTGGGAATATACCGAGTTCGGAGGTTACCGAACCCCTAAGTATATGGTCCTTATTGGGCCCAAGTGGAAGGAAGGAGAAGGAGCGAGGGGGCCCCCCCAAGCCCAATCCGATGGGGAGGGGCCGGGCCCCCTTCCTTTCTCCTTCCCCTTCCTTCCTACTACTAGTACTCCTTCCTTCCCTCCAACTTGATTAGAAGGAGGGAAACCTACTTGGAGTAGGTTTCCTCCCATGGCGCCTTTGGGCCGGCCACCTCCTCCCTCCCTCCTTTATATACGGGGTAGGGGCACCCTAGACACAAGTTGATCATTGATCGCCTTAGCCGTGCAGGTGCCCCTCCACGATATTACACCTCGGTCATATTGTAGCGGTGCTTAGGCGAAGCCTCGCGACAGAGAACATCAAGATCGCCACCACGCCATTATGCGACGGAACTCCCTCGGTGCCTCTGCTGGATCGAGATCGAGGGTGCGCCATCGAGCTGTACGCTGTCAAGAACTCGGAGGTGCCGGAGTAACGGTGCTTGGATCGGTCGGACCGAGGACGACGACTACTTCCTCTACGCAGGCCAACGCTTCCGCTTCGGCCTCACGAGGGTACGAGACAACACTCTCCTCGTGCTATATCATCACCATGATCTTGCGTGCGAGGAAATTTTTGAAATTACTACGCTCCCCAACAAAGGGCATCCGAGCCTAGGTTTTATGCGCTGATGTTATATGCACGAGTAGAACACAAGTGAGTTGTGGACGATATAAGTCATACGCCTACCAAAGATGTCATACTTTGGTTCAGCGGTATTGTTGGATGAAGCGCCCGACCGACATTACGCCAGACGCTTACGCGAGACTGGTTTTACCGCCGTTTTGCACACAGTGACTAGCGGTGTTTGTTTCTCCAACTTTAGTTAAACCGAAGTGCATACGCCGTCCTTGTGAAGGTTAAACGGAGTCTATTTGACAAACTATCGCTGTGGTTTTGATGCGAGGTAAGAACGGTTCTTGCTAAGCCCGTAGCAGCCACGTAAAATTTGCAACAACAAAGTAGAGGACGCCTAACTTGTTTTTGCAGGCATGTTGTGATGTGATATGGCCAAGACGTGATGCTATATTTTATTGTATGAGATGATCATGTTTTGTAACCGGTTATCGGCAATCGGCAGAGCCATATGGTTGTCGCTTATTGTATGAAATGCAACGCCTCGTAATTGCTTTACTTTATCACTAAGCGGTAGCGATAGTCGAGAAGCAATAGATGGCGAAACGACAACGATGCTACGATGGAGATCAAGGTGTCGCTACGGTGACGATGGTGATCACGACGGTAAGCTTCGGAGATGGAGATCACAAGCACAAGATGATGATGGCCATATCATATCACTTATATTGATTGCATGTGATGTTTATCCTTTATGCATCTTATCTTGCTTTGATTGACGGTAGCATTTTAAGATGATCTCTCACTAAAATTATCAAGAAGTGTTCTCCCGAGTATGCACCGCTGCAAAGTTCGTCGGCCGAGACACCACGTGATGATCGGGTGTGATAAGCTCTACGTCCATCTACAACGGTGCAAGCCAGTTTTGCACACGCAGAATACTCAGTTAAACTTGACGAGCCTAGCATATGCATATATGGCCTCGAACACGGAGACCGAAAGGTCGAAGCGTGAATCATATAGTAGATATGATCAACATAATGATGTTCACCATTGAAAACTACTCCATCTCACGTGATGATCGGTTATGGTTTAGTTGATTTGGATCACGTGATCACTTAGATGACTAGAGAGATGTCTGCCTAAGTGGGAGTTCTAAGTAATATGATTAATTGAACTTAAATTTATCATGAACTTAGTACCGATAGTATCTTGCACCATCGAATTGGTAGTTTGCCATCCGCCTCGGCAGATGGCAAAGGCATGGTCGGCGGATGGCAAGGCTTTGCCATCCGCCACAGATGGCAAACCACGTCCAAACCCTTCCAAGAAGGCTTTTTGCCGCTCCGCTCGATGGCAAAGAGTCAGGGCTTTGCCATTCCGCCGTCGATGGCAAGAGTCAGGCTTTGCCATCCGCCGCAGATGGCAAAGCCTCTAACGGGATTAGCCCGCTAGAAGGTTAACGATACTTTGCCATCCGCCAAGGATGGCAAGGTTGCAGGTTTTGCCATCTCGCCAGGATGGCAAGGTTGAGTTTTTGCCATCCGCCAGATGGCAAGTTGTAGTTTTTGCCATCTCGCCACAGATGGCAAAGAGCCCAAATAGGCCAGCCCAAATGAAACAGTAGATGACACGTGGCCTTTTGCCATCTCGCCAATCGATGGTAAAGTTTTGCC
>JAHHZJ010006392.1:0-12827 GCA_021437245.1 Aegilops speltoides | reverse complement strand
ATGATAAATGTTTATTATTCATGCTAGAATTGTATTAACCGGAAACATGATACATGTGTGAATGCATAGACAAACAATATGTCACTAGTATGCCTCTATTGACTAGCTTGTTAATCAAAGATGGTTATGTTTCCTAACCATGAACAAAGAGTTGTTATTTGATTAACAAGGTCACATCATTAGTAGAATGATCTGATTGACATGACCCATTCCATTAGCTTAGCACACGATCGCTTAGTATGTTGCTATTGCTTTTATCCATGACTTATACATGTTCCTATAACTATGAGATTATGCAACTCCTGCTTAATGGAGGAACACTTTGGTGCTACCAAACGTCACAACGTGAATCGGGTGATTATAAAGGAGTACTACAGTGTCTCCAAAGGCGATGTTGGGTTGGCGATTTTGAGATTAGGTTTTGTCACCCGATTGCTCGGAGAGGTATCTTCGCCCTCTCAAGTAATACACATCACTTAAGCCTTGCAAGCATTACAACTAATGAGTTAGTTGTGAGATGATGTATTATGAACGAGTAAAGAGACTTGCCAGAACGAGATTGAACTAGGTATTGATACCGACGATCGAATCTCGCAAGTAACATACCGATGACAAAGGAACAACGATGTTGTTATGCGGTCTCGACCGATAAAGATCTTCAGAGAATATGTAGGAACCAATATGGGCATCCAGGTCCCGCTTATTGGTTATTGACCGAGACGGTCTCTGGTCATGTCTACATTGTTCTCGAACCGTAGGGTCCGCACGCTTAAGGTTTCTGGCGATGCTTATATTATGAGTTTATGTATTTTGATGTACCGGAAGTTCGAGTCCCTGATGTGATCACGACATGACGAGGAGTCTCAAATGGTCGAGACATAAAGATTGATATATTGAAGCCTATATTTGGAGTTCGGAATGGTTCCGTGAAATCGGATTTTACGAACACCGGAGGTTACCGAACCCCCGGGGTTAATGGGCCTTAGGGGCCATGAGGAAAGGGGAAGAGGGCAGCCAGGCAGGTCAAGGGCTCTCCCCCTAGTCCGAATAGGACAGGAGGGGGCGGCGCCTTCCTCTCTTCCCCTCCCCCAATCCTACTCCAACTAGGGGGGGTCCCTACCTGGGGGAGAGACTCCTCCCAGCCTCCTTGCCTGGCCGCCGCCTCCCCTTCCTCCTTTATATACGGGTAGGGGGCACCCTAGGACACACAGTTGATCTACTTGATCGCTCCTTAGCCGGTGCGGTGCCCTTCCACCATATTCCACCTCGTCATATCGTCAAGCTTAGGCGAAGCTCGTGTCGTAGAACATCAAGATCGTCACCACGCCGTCAGGTCGACGGAACTCTCCTCTCCTCGAATTCGGCTGATCGAGTACGAGGACGCCATCGAGCTGTACGTGTGTCAAGAACTCGGGGCGCCGGAGTAACGGCGCCGGATCGGTCGGATCGCGAGGAGAACGACGACTACTTCCTCTACGCTAGATCGCTTCCGCTTCGGGTTCACGAGGGCACGAGACAACACTCTCCTCTCTCGCTATGCATCACCATGATCTTGCGTGTGCGAGGGAAATTTTTGAAATTACTACGCTCCCCAACAAAGGGCATCCGAGCCTAGGTTTTATGGTTTGATGTTTTGCACGAGTAGAACACAAGTGAGTTGTGGGCTATAAGTCATACTACCTACCAAAGATGTCATACTTTGTTCAGCGGTATTGTGAGATGAAGCGCCCTGACCGACATTACGCCAGACGCTTACGCGAGACTGGTTTCACCGCCACGAGCACTCGTTGCTTAAAGGTGACCGGTGGGTGTCTCTGCCTCTCACTTTAGTTGAACTGAAAAGGCTACGCCCGTCCTTGAGAAGGTTAAAACGGAGTCTATTTGACAAACTATCGCTGTGGTTTTGATGCGAGGTGAGATTGGTTCTGCTTAAGCCCGTAGCAGCCACGTAAAATTTGCAACAACAAAGTAGAGGACGCCTAACTTGTTTTTGCAGGGCATGTTGTGATGTGATATGGTCAAGACGTGATGCTATATTTTATTGTATGAGATGATCATGTTTTGTAACCGGTTATCGCAATCGGCAGGAGCCATATGGTTGTCGCTTATTGTATGAAATGCAATCGCCTGTAATGCTTTACTTTATCACTAAGCTGCAGCGATAGTCGAGAAGCATAAGATTGGCGAGACGACAACGATGCTACGATGGAGATCAAGGTGTCGCTACGGTGATGATGGTGATCATGATGGTGCCGCAGAGATGGAGATCACAAGCACAAGATGATGATGGCCATATCATATCACTTATATTGATTGCATGTGATGTTTATCTTTTATGCATCTTATCTTGCTTTGATCGACGGTAGCATTATAAGATGATCTCTCACTAAATTATCAAGAAGTGTTCTCCCTAGTATGCACCGCTGCCAAAGTTCGTCGTGCCTGCACACCACGTGATGATCGGTGTGATAAGCTCTACGTTCATCTACAACGGGTGCAAGCCAGCTTTTGCACACGCAGAATACTCGGTTATACTTGACGAGCCTAGCATATGCAGATATGGCCTCTAACACGGAGACCGAAAGGTCGAGCGTGAATCATATAGTAGATATGATCAACATAAGATGTTCACCATTGAAAACTACTCCATTTCACGTGATGATCGGTTATGGTTTAGTTGATTTGGATCACGTGATCACTTAGATGACTAGAGAGATGTCTCGCTAAGTGGGAGTTCTTAAGTAATATGATTAATTGAACTTAAATTTATCATGAACTTAGTACCGATAGTATCTTGCTTGTCTATGTTGATTGTAGATAGATGGCCCGTGCCGTTGTTCCGTTGAATTTTAATGCTGCTCTTGAGAAAGCTAAGTTGAAAGATGATGGTAGTAATTACACGGATCGGGTCCAGAATCTCGAGGATTATCCTCATTGTCTGCACGTAAGAGTTACGCCCCGGATGCACCGCTAGGTGCCAGTGCTCGCCGCAGGAGCAACACCGATGTTAAGAACGTCTCGCGAGCAAAGCCGATGACTACTCTATAGTTCAAGCAGCCATGCTTTACGGCTTAGAACCGACTTCAACGACATTTTGAACGCTCATGGAGCATATGAGATGTTCCAGAGTTGAAGTTAATATTCCAAAGAATGCCCGGATTGAGAGATATGAAGTCTCCAATAAGTTCTATAGCTGCAAGATGGAGGAGAATAGTTCACAAGGAGCACATACTCAAAATGTCCGGGTATTACAATCACTTGACTCAACCGGGAGTTAATCTTCCGATGATTGTGTCATTGATGTAATTCTTCAATCATCGCCACCAAGCTACAAAGGCTTCAGATGAACTATAATATGCAAGGGTTAGTAAAGACTATACTCGAGCTCTTCGCAATGCTAAAGGTCATGGAGGTAGAAATCAAGAAGGAGCATCAAGTGTTGATGGTCAATAAGACCACTAGTTTCAAGAAGAAAGGCAAAGGAAGAAGAAGGAACTTCAAGAAGAACAAGCAGCAAGTTGTCGCTCAGAGAAGAAACCCAAGTCCGGACCTAAGCCTGAAACCGAGTGCTTCTACCGCAAGCGATCGTCATCGAAGCGGAACTGCCCCAAGTATTTGGCGGATAAGAAGGATGGCAAGGTGAACAAAGGTATATGTGATATACATGTTATTGATGTGTACCTTACTAGAGCTCGCAGAGCACTGGTATTTGATAATCGGGTTCTGCTGCTAATATTTGCAACTCAAACAGGACTACGGATTGCTTAACACCGCAAAGGACGAGGTGACGATGCGCTGGGAAATGGTTCCAAAGTCGATGTGATCGCTGGTCGGCACGCTACCTCTACATCTACCTTCGGATTAGTTTTAGACCTAAATAATTGTTATTTGGTGCTCTCGCTGAGCATGAACATTATATCCGGATCTTGTTTGATGCTAGACGGTTATTCATTTAAATCGAGAATAATGGTTGTTCTATTTATATGAGTAATATCTTTTATGGTCATGCACCCTTGAAGAGTGGTCTATTTTTGATGAATCTCGATAGTAGTGATACACATATTCATAATGTTGAAACCAAAAGATGCAGAGTTGATAATGATAGTGCAACTTATTTGTGGCACCGCTAGCTTAGGTCATATCGGTAAAGCGCATGAAGAAACTCCATAATCGATGGACTTTGGAATCACTTGATTATGAATCACTTGGCACTTAAGTAACCGTGCCTCATGGGCAAGATGACTAAAACCCCTCTTCCAGACTATGGAGAGAGCAACAGATTTGTTGGAAATCATACATACGTATGTATGTGGTCCGATGAATGTTGAGGCTCGTATGGATATCGTTATTTTCTCACTTTCACAGATGATTTAAGCGTATATGGGTATATCTACTTAATGAAACATAAGTCCAAAACATTTGAAAAGTTCAAAGAATTTCAGAGTGAAGTTGAAAATCATCGTAATAAGAAAATAAAGTTTCACGATCCGATCGTGGAGGAGAATATTTGAGTTACGAGTTTGGTCTACATTTGAAACAATGCGAATAGTTTCAAGACTCACGCCACCCTAACACCACAAATGTAATGGTGTGTCCGAACGTCAGAATCGTGACTTTACTAGATATGGTGCGATCTATGATGTCTCTTACAGATTTACCGCTATCGCTTTGGGGTTATGCTCTAGAGACGCACCGCATTCACAATAAATAGAACACCATCAAAACTGCTGAGACGACACCTTATGAACTATGGTTTGGCAAGAAACCAAAGTTGTCGTTTCTTAAAGTTTGGGGATGCGATGTTTATGTGAAAAAGCTTCAACCCGATAAGCTCAACCCAAATCGGAGAAATGTGTCTTCATAGGATACCCAAAGGAGACATGGGTACACCTTCTATCACAGATCCAAGGCAAGACATTTGTTGTTAAGAATGGATCCTTTCTAGAGAAGGAGTTTTCTCGAAAGAAGTGAGGGAGGAAAGTAGAACTTGATGAGGTAATTGTACTTTCTCCCTTACTTGAAAGTAGTTTGTCGCAGAAACCGTTTCCGAGACATCTACACCAAGTAGTGAGGAAGTTGATGATGATGATCATGAAACTTCAGATCAAGTTACTACTGTAACCTCGTGAGATCAACCAGAGTAAGATCCGCACTGAGTGGTACGGTAATCCTGTTCGAAATCATGCTACTAGATCATGATGAACCTACTAACTATGAAGAAGCGATGGTGAGCCCAGATTCGCAAAATGGCTTGAAGCCATGAAATCTGAGATGGGATCCATGTATGAAAACAAAGTATGGATTTTGGTCGACTTGCCCGAGGGTAGGCAAGCAATAGAAAACAAATGGATCTTCAAGAAGAAGACCGACGCCGACGGTAATGTTATCGCTTACAAAGCTCGACTTGTTGCAAAGGGTTTTCGACAAGTTCAAGGAGTTGACTACGATGAGACCTTCTCACCAGAAGCGATGCTTAAGTCCGTCTCAATCATGTTAGCAATTGTCGATTTTATGATTATGAAATTTGGCAAATGGATGTAAAACTGCATTCCTGAATGGATTTCTGAAGAAGAGTTGTATATGATGCAACCAAGGTTTTATCGATCCAAAGGAGCTAACAAAGTGTGCAAGCTCCAGCGATCCATTTATGGACTGGTGCAAGCATCTCGAGTTGGAATAAACGCTTTGATAGTGTGATCAAAGATTTGGGTTCATACAGCACTTTTGGAGAAGCTCCGATTTACAAGAAAGTGAGTGGAGCTCAGAGCATTTCTGATATTATATGTAGATGACATATTATTGATCGGAAATGATATAGAATTTCTCGATAGCATAAAGGGATACTTGAATAAGAGTTTTTCAATGAAAGACCTCGTGAAGCTGCTTACATATTGGGCATTAAGATCTATAGAGATAGATCAAGACGCTTAATTGACTTTCACAAAGCACATACCTTGACAAAATTTTGAAGAAGTTCAAATGGATCAAGCAAAGAAAGGGTTCTTGCCTCGTGTTACAAGGTGTGAAGTTGAGTAAGACTCAATGCCCCACCAACGCAGAAGATAGAGAGAAAATGAAAGATGTTCCCTATGCTTCAGCCATAGGCTCTATCATGTATGCAATGATGTGTACCAGCACCGATGTGTGCCTTTGCTATAAGTTTAGCTGGAGGTACCAAAGTAATCCAGAGTGGATCATCGACAGGTCAAGAACATCCCGAATACCGAAAAGGACTAAGGATATGTTTCTTGATATGGAGGTGACAAAGAGCTCATCGTCAAATGGTTACGCTGATGCAAGCTTTGACACCGATCCCATTCATTCTAAATCTCTAAATCGCATCGCCAACGTTATCGCAGACTGGATAATGATTTACACTAAACGAGGAGCTGCCGCTTGGTGCAGTTCTAAACAAAGCGTCAGAAGGGATCTACATGTGAAGCGGAGTACATAGCAGCTTCGAAGCAGCCAATGAAGGAGTCTCGATGAAGGAGTTCATATCCCATCTAGGTGTCATACCTAGTGCATCGGGTCCAATGAAAATCTTCTGTGACAATATCGAGCAATTGCCTCCAGCGGCGGAATCCAGATTTCACAAGAGGACCAAGCACATCAAGAGACGCTCAATTCCATCCGGATTTAGTCCAGGGGAGACATAGAGATTTGTGAAGATACATACGGATCTCGAATGTTGTGCACTTGCTGACTAAGCCTCTCCACGAGCAAAACATGATCAACACCAAGACTCCATGGGTGTTAGAATCATTACTATGTAATCTAGATTATTGACTCTAGTGCAAGTGGGAGACTCAAGGAAATATGCCCTAGAGGCAATAATAAAGTTATTATTTATTTCTTATTTCATGATAAATGTTTATCATTCATGCTAGAATTGTATTAACCGAAACATGATACATGTGTGAATGCATAGACAAACAATATGTCACTAGTATGCCTCTATTAGACTAGCTTGTTAATCAAAGATGGTTATGTTTCCTAACCATGAACAAAGAGTTGTTATTTGATTAACAAGGTCACATCATTAGTAGAATGATCTGATTGACATGACCCATTCCATTAGCTTAGCACACGATCGCTTAGTATGTTGCTATTGCTTTATCCATGACTTATACATGTTCCTATAACTATGAGATTATGCAACTCCCTGCTATCGGAGGAACACTTTGGTGCTACCAAACGTCACAACGAATCGGGTGATTATAAAGGAGTACTACAGTGTCTCCAAAGGCGTATGTTGGGTTGGCGATTTCGAGATTAGGTTTTGTCACTCCGATTGCTCGGAGAGGTATCTTCGGCCTCTTCTTGTAATACACATCATCAAGCCTTGCAAGCATTACAACTAATGAGTTAGTTGTGAGATGATGTATTACGAACGAGTAAAGAGACTTGCAGAACGAGATTGAACTAGGTATTGATACCGACGATCGAATCTCTGCAAGTAACATACCGATGACAAAGGAACAACGATGTTGTTATGCGGTCCGACCGATAAAGATCTTCAGAGAATATGTAGGAACCAATATGGGCATCCAGTCCCGCTATTGGTTATTGACCGAGACGGTCTCGGTCATGTCTACATTGTTCTCGAACCGTAGGGTCCGCACGCTTAAGGTTTCGAGGATAGTTATATTATGAGTTTATGTATTTTGATGTACCAAGAAGTTCGAGTCCCTTGATGTGATCACGACATGACGAGGAGTCTCAAATGGTCGAGACATAAAGATTGATATATTGAAGCCTATATTTGAGTTCGGAATGGTTCCGTGAAATCGGATTTTACTTTGAACACCGGGGTTACTGAACCTCCCCGGGGTTAATGGGCCTTAGTGGGCCATGAGGGAAAGGAAGAGGGGCCACCAGGCAGGCCGCGCGCCTCCCCCTAGTCCCAATAGGACAAGGAGGGGGGCGCGCCTCTTCCTCTTCCCTCCCCCAATCCTACTCCAACTAGGGGGGGAGTCCTACTCCCTGGGAGTAGGACTCCTCAGCTGGCCTCCTTGGGCCGCCGCACCTCCCCTTGCTCCTTTATATACGGGGCGGGGGCACCCTAGGACACACAAAGTTTGATCTACGGATCGCCTTAGCCGTGCGCGTGCCCCTTCCACCATATTCCACCTCGGTCATATCGTCGCAAGCTTAGGCGGCTCGCGCCGGTAGAACATCAAGATCGCCACCACGCCGTCAGGTTAACGAACTCTCCTCGACACTCTGCTGATCAGAGTACGAGGACGCCATCGAGCTGTACGGTGTCAAGAACTCCTGGGCGCCGGAGTAACGGCGCCGGATCGGTCGGATCGCGAGGAGAACGACGACTACTTCCTCTACGCCAGATCGCCGCTTCGGTCCACGAGGGTACGAGACAACACTCTCCTCTCGCTGCTATGCATCACCATGATCTTGCGTGCGAGGAAATTTTTGAAATTACTGCTGCCCCCAACAAGTACAAGAGTGGATCTACCACGAGATCAAGGAGGCTAAACCCCTAAAGCTAGCCTCATGGTATGATTGTTGTAATGTATGTCGTCCTCCTTTGACTAAAGCCCTTCGTTTATATAGACAATTCGGAGGAAGCTAGGTTACACAGTAGCCGGTTACAATGGTAGGAGATCTATATATCCGTAGATCGCCAAGCTTGCCTTCCACGCTAAGGAAAGTCCCATCCCGGACACGGACGGGGTCTTCAATCTTGTATCGTCGTAGTCTTGGAGTCCGCGAATAATGATAGTCCCGGCTTGTCCGACAACCCCTAGTCCAGACTCCTCAAGAGTCTCTCAACCAAAGCTTCAATGACGATAAGTCCGCGCCGCGATAATGTTCGCATTGCAAGGCGGGTTCCCCTTGAATAATCCAGAAGATCATGAACACCAGATAGTGTCCGCTCGCAAAATAAATTCCACATTCCAATTGAGAGAATAAAATGTACACCACCAATCACCGACGATATGCGGCGTGACATCACACCACTACCAAGCCTTTGTTTGAATCGCTACTATACCACCTCAAAGACGCTTAGCGGCGGTTTTGGCTCGCCTTGTCGGGCGTAGATCGTGTTCCCTTATTCCGGATTCTCATCAATACGATGTGGGTAACCCAACCGTGCCATTGATGGTGGCGCTTGGGAGATAAGCTTAATTTTATCGGGCCGTGGGGACGATAGTTTTCGGCCCCATATATATAAGGGATAAGGATTTACCTCTCACCCACGCCTCTTCCTCCTTTGCTTATCCATCTCCTCTTGACTCAAGCTCCAACGCCTAAGTCAAGATCTCGCTTCCGATCTTCTCCGAATATGTCCGGAGCGAGGCAAATGGTTGGCCTCCACCATTAAGGAGGACCACATCACCAAATCGCGCAGCGCCGATACCTTTCCGGCGATATCGCAAAGATCGGCCGCCTTTACGAGGGCAGCTCATCCCTACCCCGGGCCCCATGAGAGGGTCGATTCTTCCCACTTCCTCCGCGACTGGGTTTCCACCGCCCCCATTCGCTCGGGGCCGCGTTTTACTACGGCCGGATTTCCATGATCCGCACCAACTTCATCCTCAACATCTCGGCATTTATCGTCAGGTGAAGTAGGCCTTCCTCCGCATCCGCCCCACTTCGACCAGGCTCAAGACCTTCAACGCCAAGTCAAGGTTGTGAAGGGCATGCAAGCGAATGCGGAGGCGCTTATGTTGGGTAGTCGCCAACGCCCTTGGCTCGGCGGGCCTTCGTGGACTCCGCCAAGGGGTGGCAATCGGGTGGTTCTACATCACCGAAGCTGCTAATCCCACATGGGCAGCGCCCTCGAAGTTTAGATCTCGGCGCCCCACGCAGCTCACCTCCTAGAAAGAGAAGGGCTTGCAAGCGGGCAATCCAAGGAGGTGACGGGACTCCGAGCCTGATCCGTGAAGCCGTGAGCAATAAGCTCAGCTCGCTGACGTGGTCCAAGTCATGCTAATCCACCGGATTCTCCCATGCCAAGAACATGCATTCAATTTGTGGAGTTCAATCCGAAAAGCACCAGCGCCGAGCGGGCTCTTCGACACGACATACAAAGGCGCCTGAGGGTGGTTTAGGGCGCTGAAGTTCCCCAGATCCGCGACGGAAGATCGCGGATTCCGCCGCAGATCCAGCTTGACGAGGTAAGTGATTCAGCCCTCACGGGACACTTGTGGTAATTAAACCGATTCTAAGAGGGTTTCAATCTCTTTCCTTTGACAGATGGAGAAGGCCAAGCAGCTCATCAGCCCGGCTCCCATGCCAGAAGACCCAGAGAACGCCTGCTTAGCAGGCTTGCTGGTTCCGCACCGCACGTGGTGCCAGAGAAGAAGGCCAAGAAGGTGGCCGGGGGACTCGGGAAGAGTTCCCGCAATCAAAGGCCCGACGACGAGGCGGACTCTCCCAAGACGAGGAGGAGGAGGAGGACTCTCCCGAGGAGGGAGAGAAGAAGAGGAAGGCTTCCCCAATAGGGAGGCCAAGGGTCCAAGAGGGGAGGACTATCCCCGACAGCCGGGCAACAACACCGCTGGCGAGGATGAGTGGCCTCCAAGGGCCAAAGGCCCGCAAGATCGTGAAGTATCCTGGATCCTTGATGTGTACTTTCTGTCGCTAGAGTGTCCTTCTAATGCCGCTGCTCGCCCATAGCCCGGCCGATGATGATCTCTCGCTTCATCGAAGCGGTCGCTGCCCCGCCGGATGTGGATTCACTTCAACCGCTTACCCCCGCGCCAACGAGGACGCCGAGGTGGGATCCCAGAGAGGACCCATCGAGGAGGCTCCCGGAGGCGCCCGCCAAAGCTGCCTCCTCGACTTTTGTGCCGCGACTTCTACATCGAACCCGCAGCGGGTTCCAGAGTCCGGCGGGCGGCTCTTCAAAGAAGGGCAAGACTGCGGAGATCGGCCACCTCCGCCCAACCAAGGCGCCGGATAACTTGTTGGAGGCGCTTAAAGGCGCCCATCGAGGAAGAACACCGCACTATCATGAGTGCGGTGATTCAAAAGGTTCAAGTTCGCCAAAAGCGGGCCGACTGAAGTCGCAGCAGCAGCCTTCTAACAAGCTTTGAGGTAAGAAGTTAAAATTATGTAATGTAATACCGCATAGACAAGAGTTTCGATGCTCCGGCCGTGTTCTGAAAGAAAAGCCGGACCGAGGATCTAACAAGATATACGCAGGGTTGCTTAAAATATGTCAATATGGGTTTGTGGTGCCTCGCGACCTCTCGCAAGACTATCGGGCGGAGGTCGATGTGTTGAAGAAGGATCTCGAGCTGTCCAAGCAAGAGCTCGCCATGCCAAGAAGCAGCTTGAGGACAAAGAAGGTGAGTCACACCACTTTGAATAGTTACCTTACGTAAAAGGATTTTGGTTGCAAATGAAATTAACAAGGATAATATGGGTATTGCAGGGCCACTTAACGAGGTGGCAGCCCCAAGGAGGTGCAGGTCCGCCGGGTCGAACGCAGCAGGCGTCATGAGCGGGAAGAGCGAGAGAAACAGGAGGCACGGGTGGCGGAAGTACGGCAAGAGCCCTGTGCCTCATGGAGAAGCATGAGAGTTTGAGCGTGACTCCAAGACTCGAGAGTCCGAGCTTGCCTCGCCTCGAAGTGCTGGCACGCCAAGGCCGAGGCCCGTAAGGCCCTTCAGAGGTTGAAGATGTGAAGAAGATAGCGGCTGGTAAGGCATTTTTCATGCAAAGCAAGCATGTTAATTAAAAATACCGACACTTACCCGCATTTGAGCTCTCTGTATGGCGCAGATTGGCCAAAGATAGTGCGTCCGATGCCGCCAGATTCTATCGCGGGCAGGAGGGGACCTGATGGAGAAAGTCTTCCGTCTCAAGATACCGAGGCCGACACCCGGCAGCTCTAAGCTTTACTCACCAAGCAAATGGTCGAACTCACAAGGTAGCTAAGGAGGCCATGAAGGGCCTTATAGTCCCGGCCAGGCTCGATGCAGCCATGCCTGGAGCTACTTTGAGCCTCAGGCGGCGGCTGGTGGATGCATGCCTCGGGTGGAGGTCGCCAGCGCCCGCCAGATTGAAGGTGCTCTGCTGGCCCTTGCCCGCACAAAGTTGCATTGGGGCAAGTTGATGCAGAGAAGCTTCACGGACTCCACCGCCACCAGTGCAAGGAGTATCGCACACCTGAAATGTATTATAAAACTGTCTCAAGGGAGCCCGCGATATTATGGATGAGTGCCCTGTAAATGTAATCTTTGAGTAAACTCGCCGTATTATCCTGCATACTGAAAATCCTGCTCATATGCGCTTTGAGCAATGCTTGTTTTAATTTAAAATATTACTGCGTCGCCGCTTATAAAATCTCAGAGATGGCAAGTCGTTGGCTTCAGCCTCCGAGCCACGAAAGTGCCGGGTGTTCGATAACCTTGAGCACTCTTGTTCCCATTTTGGGTCCATCTAGGGAGGCGCCAACACAACGTAACAAGGCGACGGACTTATAATGCTTGAACACTCTCACTTAGCCATAGAATTCTATAATTTTAATTTCGCGAAGCCCGGTATTCTAAGGTCAATCCGGGGCGCTATCCACGCCTTTCGCTTGACATGGTCCTAACTTCGTCAAGTAGCGTGAGTCTTTATGACCCAAGAAACTCTCGAATAGCTACTCACCTCTCGCCTTATCATGCCGGCCAGCTTTTAGCTTTCCATTGAGGCGCCATGCCTCGCCAACCAGTATGCAATCGTAGTGGTTCTCCCAAGGCCACCTTAGCCGATGTAACGGAATGTAAGGCACCAAAACGCGGGAGCCGGGCAAACCCAACTATTGACCCAAGACATGATTCGAGCTGATTCATATAATGCTATAAGTT